>JAGKTI010013966.1:0-11407 GCA_018397915.1 Birgus latro
CAGAGTATGGAAATTTTTTGCAGTTTTCTATCACCAGATGATTTTTAATCTCTAGTGAGACTTCAAACTGGAAGGGTTTGATACTTTTATTAACTCCTTCACTAACTGGTGTTCAAACTGAATAAAATTATCTGGTAGCAACAAGAGTAAGTTACACATGATTTCCTTGGCAAGATGGGGTTAATGGGTATATCAGTCACTCAAATGGGTTGCACAGTACTGCATGTGTTGGTGCAGTTATTTTTTTTTTCCCCTGACAGCATGTGGTTTAAAAGTCTGAGTATTTATTATGGTAATAAACCATACCCAAACTTCATTTATCACAGCTACAGTACAGTGAATTAAGCCCTTCAGTAAAATGATGTCTTTTTAAATATAATTCTTTGCTACCACCAGATGATTTTACCCACCCTAAGAGGAATCCTCTGAGTAAAAGCAGATAATAACAATCTCCTTTTACCTACTTCACTATAAAAACATTTTTCATATCTTAATCCTGCTAAGCTACAAATTTACTCACCTTGGGAAGAAAAATGAATAACAAATGGGTCAAATGGGGTTATATTTACTCCTTCCAGTTCAAATTCTCAGCCAATGAACAAGCACACCCTAACACCATTTCCTAAACAATTTATTTTGCTTATTATATTTTACTGTCCTATTCTGTGTTACAGTATATAAATCCTTCAAATATTACCATACTCTGTATAAATATCATACAAAAGGATATTAACCAGCCATATCCAAAATAAATCATTAAAGAAGAGATGTTAGGGCACTTTCTTACCCAATGAGAATATGGGTCCTGGAGACAACACTTGTAAGACAAAACTGACATCCTCGTAGTAAAAGAGTTAACTCTTTCTCTACCAGATCTCTCCTCCTAAGCTGAATAATTGTCTGGTGGTAGGGGAAGTAAAATAAAATGGGCATCATCTTACCAGTGGAGTTAGTAGTGGGAATAAAGGGGAAGGGAACAATCCTGGCAGGTATTCCCTGATTTTGTATTACATTTCAGTTGTAACGTAGAACAAATTCTAATCTCTGTTGTCATTAACAAAAATTATGATTAAATTACTTATTATTGCTGTATATATGGTGATCTTGTTAGTAATGGAAAGATGGTTAAGATTGTGCTGCTGATTAACAACTGAAATCAGTACCTAACACTTTATGCTTACGGCCACCACAGTAAGGCATGGCTGGGTGTCGGATGATTAGAACAGCAATAATTACTTCAATAAATATGATCAAACAATATCCTGAATTTCTTCCTAGACAGCCCAAGACTATGAAATTCAGTAGAAACAAACATTTAGATGATTTTCCTCTACATCCTCCTCTTTAGTAAGGATTCATGGGTTACAGAGGTAAACAACTCTGGATCTGATGACTTAATGTTGAGCGGAGCCATTCAAGTGTGCCGCACAAGAAAGCCAGAAACCATTTAAGACATATAATGTACTTGAGACCCTGAGGTGTAGAAACTTAACAGCTCATCCATTTTGATTCTAGATCAGTCCACTTACTTCCAAAGCCCATGCCATAAGTATGAAGGCTTAAAGGTAGATCTGGCCACAGAGTAGCAACCTAAATTAATTGAATATTGGTGTTGCAAACATTCAAACACAGACAACAAGCTTCAGAAGTAAATGTGTCTAAAACAAATATTCAAACACTGACAACAAGCTTCAGAAGTAAATGTGTCTATACCCAATTTGATGACATTAGCTAGTTTCCTATACCACCGAGACTCAAGAACAAAGCAGTGAGAAGAAGCAAGAAGGTGCCTTAGAAAAATGACAGAAAATAAGACATGCTGTGTTCCCATACTTAAGTCAAATGCAAAGAAATGATAAAGTGTTTAGGAGTGTATATGACGTTTCTCCCTGCAGTTAAATGATGTTTTGCCTTCTCCACTGAGTACTTGGAGAAGATACTTTAAAAAAAAACAAAAAAAAAAACAAAAAAAACAAAAAAAACTATGAACCTTAACGAACGCACGAAAGGCAACAACAGCCAATATTGAAATTAGTATAAAATAAAACCTGAAATAGTGATGTAGTGATGAGACATATTACTATACTGTACTGGGTCCACTCATGCACACTGAAACACACAAATTTACAAAATATATGCAATATAATAAACCTATGGTGTTTAAAGGATCCCTTTACAACTAACACTTCTCCAAGCCCATCACAGAGAAAACTTTAAATGCAAACAGATTCCTCTCCAGCTTTTAAAGACCGCCGGAAACAGGACTTCAATGACTTCCATGTCAAATCTCGAAAAAACAAGCCCCACTTCATCCCTTTAAAATAAAGTGAACAACAGTATAACTTAACTAAACTGAACTCTTAAACACACACAGACATATATATTGCCTCGCTCTCTCTCATCTACAAAAACTAAAAACTGCAGACAGCAGACAATCCCTCAATCCCCTTTTGGAGGACATACAAAAAAGCAGAGCCTCCCCCCTTGCACTTAATAAATCTTAGCAATACATGAACTCACCCTGATTGGTCTGGGTGGTAATGAAGGTCTTGATGAGTGTGTCAGTGGTTTGTGTGTAGAGTGAGAGTGCGTAGTTGAGCGACTTGAGTTCAGGAGACTTATCAAGGAAATTCTTCTTGAGCCCATTGCCCCCAGCATGGAAGTACTGCTTTATGGTGTCCAAAGCATACTCAAGAACAGCACACTGCTTGGGGGTCAGATTCCTCTCAAAGTCCTTGGATATATCCTGGGGGAAAGGATCTCATTCAGATTTGCGGCTTTCATTCTGAACACGTCTGATCTTGTGACGTACATCATATTTCTTTCGGGCTACCAGTAAATGATTAAAATGAAATTTGAAAGTACCTCCAATACTGAATGGGTAAATTAAAGCTATATCCAAACCCTCCAATTCAAAAAGTTACACTTAATCTGAGTAACAGTCTCATGATGGCGAGAATAAAATGGAAATTTTGTCCTCAAGTTGAAGTGGCTAAAACCTTCAGTACGAAGACTTACTGGTATTCAATATTTCATTCTTTCTATCTCCAAACTGTCATTCAACTTGCAAGAGTTAGATATAGCTTCCATAAACCACACTGAGATATCACTATCATCATCATCATCATCCAGACCTCCTTTCCCATCCTAGGAGAGGGTAAGGAGTAGCAACATCCAGACAGCCAAAGTCTGCCTAATTCAAAGGGCCACGCTTCCATTCACTCATCATTCAAGCCCTTGAAATCCTGGCTCCATCAGACAGGCCCCCCAAAAAATTTCACCATGTTCTGTAGCTTTACATATACTTATCTGATGAAGCCAATCACTTTGAAGTGATCTTGCGGGAAGATAACAGCATTTGAAGAAGAAAAACCAAAATAGGAATACAACCAGAGAATACAAGTCTAAAAAAAAATTAAGAAAAAAAATATCCAAAATTGTCATCTGAAAACCATACAAATGAAAGAAAAATTACATACCATAAATACACCTGGCCAATACGAAAGTTGCATTTGGGTGTATAGATGTGGATATGGAAGAAAACGTGGATACGATAAATGTTTACATATAACGCAAATAGAGGAAACTGCAAAGGATTAATATTGGATGAAATAAAAGAACTGATAAAAATGTTAGGACGTACAGCTTTGGATGCAGTTTTTTCAAGAGCAAATGATTCTTGGAAACAGTTACCAGATCAGCTGTGTGCCAAAACCCTTCATAAATGTGAAGACTGTGACATAATATTAAGAGACGACTATTATAAACATGACTCCCAAAAGCCTTCGTAATAAAGATGCATAAAAATGTATATAATTTAAAAACGATAAAATAGTATCAGCACAAACCTGACTCAATCCTATAATAATATAGTTAGTTAAGAGCAAACATGAAATTATCCTACAAGGACAACAGGAGTATCCTTGGTAAGACTTTGCTATGATCAATCTGTTTCCTTCCTTAACTCTTTGGCAGCAGTACGTTTAAATGAACTGAATAAAACAATTCATCGCGAACTGGAGTAAAACTAGTTTTTACTCTCAGTTAAAACATTTTTGGTGTCCCTGGTGTCTCATAAACATATAAAATGACCTGATGCTGGTTGATATAAAACTAAGTAGGTATTTTGCAGCCAAAAAATTAAACGAAGAAAAAATACACCAAATACCCAACCCAGCATGCCTGTACTATACACACACAACACTCAACATCTATTACTCCAATGCCCAAACTTCACTCAACAAATATGCATCAAAAACATAACCTCACTGAGTTATCTCTGGGATGAGCCCCACATAGTAGCCAGTATCTGGGATGCTGCAAGATTCACATGAAGGGGGTAACAAAGTAAGTAGGGTGAAGAAAACCTACATCTCTGCATCATTACTAAATGATAACTCCTCTAGTGTTATTTGTTGGTGTAGTAAGTCACTGAATCTAAAGTTTGAAAATCATAATTTACAAATCCAAGTTTATCATATACCTATCCCAGTTTGTTAGATGCAACATCCTTCCCTAATAGTTCACATATTGTGTTTTAATCACTTTTGGCCTCAATACAGAAAGTAAAACTTAAGCCTGGCTGTCAAATGATACTTGGTCAGCTTAAAAAAAAAAAAAAATTAACACTGACACACTGACCATAATATTAGACATGGCATTCTTGACATCCTTGCCGCCTAGCTGATTCTTGAAGATACGTGACATGTCCTCAATCTTGGCATTGGCAGCCATGTTCTTTGCACTGTCTGTCAAGTTCTTCAACATCATCTGAGGGAGGAATCGAGATTAATGCCTAACTGCAGGAGTCATTATGGCAGACATTTTTGTGAAGTCCCAGTCTCCCTATAACAATAATACAATCAATCATTCTATAGCAAAAACCACTTCAATGCAATATACCGTACTCTGTGTTCTTTATTTCATTACATAAGTTGGCACTGCATTTTTATAATGGAAATAACAGCCATATAAACTTACAGCTTTGTCAGTCATAGGTGGAAGTACAACTGTCTTCTCCATGGTGGTCATAACGATCTTCCACAGTTCCTTGAGGAGTCTTTTCAGTACAGTTTTCTCACAGGACTGGGCATACAGGGATAGAGAGTCTTCTAGTAGGTCCATAAGTGGAACAAGCACCTCGTCAGCTTCAATTGCCACAGCATTACGTTGGGATGGCTGCACTTGACCGCTACCCTTCACTGCTGCTAGTTTGTCTCCCATCTCCTTCACCTTTACTGCTATACGACCCTCCAGGCTGTTAAAAAAAAAAACATTTATTAATATGCTGACCAAAGAATTTTCCCAGAAGCCTCCCTCTCTAATACCTTTTATTCATTCATTCATTCATCACCTAATCAGGGGTTGCCCCATGAGAAGCGTAGAAGCCCGGGGCTAGGCAAGCTGGTCCTGACATTTAAGATGAGAGTGACCAGCCTCATTCATCCCTCCGTGGCAATATGTAAGCAATAAACCCCAGCCACCCCTTGGATATAAACCTGCACCACCTCAATCCAACTGGAACACCTCAATTACCCACTAAAGCACCAGGTGCCATAATTTGGTTATATGGTTACCACCCACTGTAGTAAATGGTCTCCTGGTGTACAGGAAACTATTTAGTTAGACTGACACTTAGTGTAGAGTCACCCGCAGACAGAACGAAAAGAAAAGAATGAAGGAAAGAAAGACAGAAGACGAAGGAAGGAAAGAAGGAAGGAAGAGAGGAAAGGGCAAGAACCCGAGAGCAGCACTACATCGAGTCAGCGAATGGTGAGTGTCCCCACATGCCACAAAAACTGATCCCATTTCATTCTCAGCATAAATGTCTTTTGGTTTACATAAAAACAAGTCATCATCCTGACTTTTCTCCCACATGGCAATGGGGAGAGGTAGGCTCCAAAAGCATAAAGAGAAAGTATGAAAGTGGGAAAGTAGAGAAGCCAATGCTGGGTAGTGTTGCTGATACAAGGGCAGTGAGAGGACGATGTGGATGTTTGTCAGATCATATGATTGTGGTATGAAAGATCAAGCTGAGAGGAGTGAAGTGGACCAAGAGAGAGAGGGGCAGTCAAGGACAAAGACTGAAAGTCAAGAAGCTGAGGATCAAAGAAATGGTAGATGAATACAGGGCTAAAGTAGGGGAGAAGTCAGAATCAGTGAATTGGAATGAAATGGATCTGGACAGCCTGTGGGATACATGACTGCTTGGTTAGGATTGCAAAAGTGGTGTGTGGTGTGGCAAAAGTAACAACAAAGAAGAAAGGCACAGCATGGTGGGATGAAGAGGTTAAGGGAGCAGTGGAGGAAAAGAGGAAGAAGAGTATAATAACCGAACTGAAACTTAACAAATTAATCACTGGTCCGACCATGATTCGATCGCAGGCCCTCGTGCTCCACACGCAAGCACGTTACCAATAAGCCAAAGAAAGTATCAACTGCTTTGCCTCTAGGCAACAGGGGGCTTTTCTAGACCCCATTACATCACTCTTTTCTCCCCTTGGTGATTAACTTGGTTAGTTTTGATCACACAGGGTGGCACAGCATCAGAGGCCACCACTGGGGATGCTGCAGACCACACCAAACAGCTCACCCCCAGTATGTAAGAACTAGGATGCTGTCAGCTAACCAACAACATCATTGCCCTCCAAGCCTCACCTCACATCCCACACCACTGCCAACCAATGTAGTAACCAAACTGAAACTTAACAAATCAAACACACTGGTTTGGGCAGGAATTGATTACAGGCCCTCGAACTCCACACCAATGTAATAACCAAACTGAAACTTAACAAATTAAACACACTGGTCTGGGCAGGATTCAATTACAGGCCCTCGCGCTCCACACGCGTGCATGTCACCACTAAGCCAAAGAGAGGATCCCTCACTTTGCCTCTAGGCAATGGGTTAAAAGTCTTGTGGCCAACACAACTGGAGTGAAAGAAACAGAGGCACAAATGGATCAAAGGGACGAGGATGACAACAAACGAAAGAATCAAAAGGACAAGGATGACAACAAACAAAATATAAAAAAGGCCACATTGTATCTACTGCAAAGAAGAACATGAACTGGACAGGTTCAGTTGAAATAAGAACTAAATATACTGAGAGCAAGAAGCATGTACACAGACTTGTGAAGAGGAAAAAGAAAGAGGTAAATGATGATCTTGGAAGAAAAATGAATGCAAATTACTCTAAAAATAGGAAGTTATTCTGAAAAGAGATGCAGAAATGTAGAAGTGACAGTGGAAAGAAATGAGAAAGTGTGAAGGATGTAAGTGGTAGATCATTAACCCATGGGGATGAAGTAAGGACTAGATGGAAAGAATATTTTGAATGTCTGATGAATGGGAATGGACAGCTCAAAGAGACCGTTAACATGATTGATTTTGGGAATGTATAGAGAAGGAATACAGTGCCACGAAACGTGATGCTTGCAGAGATGAAGAATGCTGTGAAGCAGCTGAAAAATGGGAAAGCAGTTGAGGTTGATGAAGTGTATGCAAAGATGATTAAGTGTGGTGGGAAGAGTGGAATGAAGTGCTTGTTGGAGATATGTAAGAAGGCATGGATGAGTGAAACTGTGCCAGTATAGTTGAAAAAGACAGTGACTGTACCCCTGCACAAAAATAAAGGTAAGCAAAGAAAGTGCACGAATTATTGAGGCATATGTCTGTTGAGTGTTGTAGGGAAGGTATATGGAATGATTATTAAAGAGAATGTAAGAGATATATCAGAGGTCCTAGTGAGTGACGAACAGGGTGGCTTTAGGGGTGGCAGAGGAAGTGTGGGTCAAATATTTCCAGTGAGACAGATAATGAAGAAGGCATGTGAGAAGGACGAAAAGGCGTTTATGGCATTCAAGGATCTGGAAAAAGCATAAGACAAAGCAGACGGAGAAGGATTGTGGAAGCTTTAGCGCATGTATGGTGTAGATGGTAAGCTGCTCAGTGCCATCAAAAGTTTTTATGATGGTAGTGAGGCATGTGTAAGGGTAAACGGGCATCTGAGTGCATGGTTCACGATCAGTGTAGGCATGCAACAAGGTTGCGTGATGTCCCCACGGTTGTTCAATATATATATGGATGGGCTGATGAGAGAAGTAAAAACATGAGTAATGGAGAGAGGGATGGCACTGGTAATGAATGGTGATGGATGGAATATCTCAAATATGTTGTATGCTGATGATGCAGTGTTACTTGCAAATACCAGACAAGAGCTTAGCAGACTAGTGCAGAGTTTTGCAGATGTCTGTGAGCATCGTGCCTTGAGGGTAAATGTAGAAAAGAGTAAAGTGATGGTTACTGAGAGAGAAGGTGACTCACAGTGTGATGTTACAGTGAATGGAGAGAGACTGGAATTGGTGAGAGTTCAAATACCTGGGTACAGTGACAGAAAAGAGAGGAAAATGAGCAAAAGAAGTGGAAAGTAGAGTGACATAAGGAAGGAAAGTAGGTGGTGCTATGAAGGCCTTGATAAGAAACAGAGGCTTAAGTGTTACAGCTGCGCAAGGCTTATACGAAGGAGTGTTAGTGCTAACTTTGACATATGGACGTATGACTGTGATGTGGCATGAAAATGAAAAATCAAGAGTAAGACCAGTGGAGATGGGACTGTTGAAGAATATATGTGGAGTACAGAAAGTAGACAGGATACTGAATAGTGTAATGTGATACCTGAAAGATGCGGAGTGTGTAAGTCTGTGGACACCAGAATCAAAGAAAGTGTACTGAGATGGTTTGGTCATGTGGAGAGAATGGATGACAACAGAGTGCTGAAAAAGGTATATCTGAGCGAATTTGAAGGAGGGAGGAGACGAGGTAAGCCAAGAAGAAGGTGGAGGGATATGGTGGGTGAGGAAAAGTGGTATGGAAGTCGGTGAGGCTAAGGGACTGACATGAGACAGAGCTGGATGGATGAATTTTGTGCAAACGCATAACCAGGGACTTGGCAACCCTTTTCAAAGTGACAGCGTTCGGACTGGCTCCATCAGATAGGTAGACGAGAAGCTACAGAAAGTGGTGAAATTTTTTGGCCCTGCCTGATGGAGCCAGGATTTAAAAGGTTTGAATGATGAGTGAATGGAAGCATGGCCCACTGAGTTGGGCAAACTTTGGCTTTCTGGACGTTGCTACTCCTCACCCTGCACTAGGGTGGGAAAGGTGGGAAAGCTTAACATAATGTGCCAGGAGAAATGGGCCATCTTATCTACATCCTTTCTCTCCCTAAGACTATCTCATCAAAGCATACATTCTACTATCCTATTATTAACATACTTCCTTGCTCCAAACTTTCTTGAATCACTATGTCCCTTGTCCTACCACCTTTGCACTCCACACACATCCACTGCTCTTAATCTTGACATTTCACACAAATATGCCATACCAATCAAAAACCCCCACATGAATGTGGATATTACATTTTCTCTTCTAATCCTCTTGCAGCTTCCATAGCATAACCATCTATTTACCAACATGTATGTGAGTGACCACTTGGGGATTGGTTTATATAAATGGTAGGGCCATCACTCCTACTACTATTGTTCATCTTAATTTGGCCAAGCTTTTCACTCTTCTGGAGCATATGTGTTACAGCTCAATGACAGAATAATTAATTTCTTTGACTTTACAGTTTCTCCATAGAACTTCGTTATTAACATCATACTGTAAAGCTAATCTACAGCTCCAACTGCACATTCAAGGAGAGACTGTAATTTTTGGCCAAATAACAATGAGTATATGGTATTCTAACCACTAGAGTGTTGATTGTAACCATCTGCAACTCACCTCTTGGCAAACTTGCAGGCCAGTTCATCCAATACAGTGTTAAGAGAGGCCTGAAGGTCATTTAGGATTGTTGCAACATCCTCTTCCAGCTTCTCTCCACCCATCTTCTCATACATCTTCTCCAGTTGTACTCTTAGTTGCTGGATGTTATTCATTAAGATGCATGCCTAAAAACAAAGGAAGGAACAATAAAACAAGTTTTCTTACTCACTTCTGAATATTACCCTTCCCATTATGAAATGACAAGGAAAGAATAAATGGTTAGAATGACTATATTATGTACTCATTCATCTCCCCCCTCTGGCATGCTATGTATGTATGTCAGTAAACAGATAATAAAATATGGTCAGTTCCAAAATATCTTCTAAATTATGACTTGGACTGCTAAGACTATAAAATATTTGCAACTGAATAATTTCAATAAGGCTTGAGAAATAAAATAATGTTGCATAATATACAGCGGCAGTTCTAAATGTGAACCATGCCACATCGCACAGCCATGGAGCCATGTACAGCAAAAAGGGTCTTGGGGAGGTGCCACAGTGCACAACTCAGGACCTCCTATGATTTTCACTTCCAACTGTACAAACTGTATTCCATCAGATGTGAGTGCCACTTTATGCACCCCTACAAACTAAAATAATGCCCCGGCATAATCTCTTGAATTCTGAAGTTATAAATGTATGTACAGTATATCTAGAAGCGTTACCAGATTTTAGTACCACACTGAATAACCACAGAATGTCATTACAGGCAGGGCCGTCCTCATTATAACAATGGGAAGTGTTTGGGAAAACCCATCATTAAGCCAGGGTATTGTTAATCGGGGACATTATAACACAGAAAGTACAGGGATGCATTGGACAGCCCTAGGATTCCCCCCTAATCAAGTCCAAAACCCACCCAAAAGAATTCAAAAACACATTTTTAGTTCACCTAAACCCTCAAATAGCTTTAAAACAAGCTACACTAAGCCTACAGGCAGTTTATAACTTACCTAAACCCAATAAGAATATCTGAAAATCATCAAAAATGTCTGGAAAAATTAAAAACTTTGTAAACTGTATCCCAAAATGATGACTAAAACACGTTATTCTAAGTCTAGAAACAGTTAACAGATCAACCTAAACACAAAATTTAAGTCTAAAATATTATCAAAATCAGTTAAAAAAGAAATCATCAGGAAAAAAAAAAATGGATAACCAGGGACTGACCATCAACAGATGGAGAAAGGTGTTAATTTTTTACATTGTTATGGCGGGGTATCATATAGCAATTGATCATTTAGTGGGGTATGCCCATAATTCTACCTGCAGGTTACCCAATATTACTCACTTTCTTCTCATCACCAACATAATTGGGGAACTCCTCTTTGCAGATGTCAGCATAGGCTAGCAGAACCTTAACTATAGTCTTGGCAAATCGCTTCATGAACCGTTTCCAAATCTCTGGGTCGGGACACTCCAGTTTGGACACTACGCCGAAGCACTGGGTCAGCTGAGTGAACACATCAACCACCGAGTTCGAGAAGAGCGAGTTTTCTGAGCTGGGTGGGAACTGTAAAATTATGGAGAAAAATAATTTAAAAATATATTTTAGGGATTAACAAAGATTGTGTGGGC
>JAGKTI010013966.1:11827-22307 GCA_018397915.1 Birgus latro
TGATTAAGTTCTTGGGTAAGAGGGGAGTGTGTGCTAAAATAAAAGACCTATTTTTTAAACAATAATTACTTTACACTCAGAAGTTATGGATTACTATGGAATTTCTCCTATCTCTCCTCTCATTTCACAAGACCAATATTGACCCTCTTTTCTGTTATCTATCAATGGTCAAAATGATGGCTGCCCATAACAAAATGTTTCCATGTCCTTAGCAAAGCTCCCTTTATCACTCCATTCTGCCCATTTTCAAGGACTCGTTTAATCTTTGTCTTTCAATATTGTTGCTTGTTTTCTCTTATTCCTCTACCATGAAATTCCTTTCTGAGCATTTCTTTTTTCTTTTTCTCACAGTGGTGGCAACAATTATCCATGCACATGATGTAGTGATGCCTATCTCTTCCTCCGCATCAACTATTCATTTCCAAATCTGCTCTCCTCTCTTCCTATTTCCCCCATCCTTCCTGTCACTTTTTATTATTATTCTTTTCCAATTCAGGTAGCTCTATACTGAGTGACACGCCTAATGACTTCCTGTAACCCAGGAAACCATTTACAATGCTGCATGGTAACCATATAACCAAAAATGAGTGAAAAGGAGCCTACTACAGTGCCCCTGTTAAATGGGTTGAGATACAAATGTAGCATCCAACTAGGAACCAAAGTTCCACACTCCATCCAGTGTCTAGCTGTGGCCAGACACCACCTGCTACAAGAGAACACTGACTCACTCCAAGGGATGGCCCTGTAAGGGCAGCTGCTTGTGTGCAGCTGATAGGCCTGCTTAGTCAGACAGAGCAGGGTAACTCAACAACAACATCAATAAAGTATATTTCCATTACCCACATTTTCTGCCTCATAAAAACACTCACGCTGGGTATTCAGGCACTTGGTCTTTGTAGGGAGGCACATCCGTTACGTAGTTGTTGTATAGCCACTTGACTTTGAAGTGAAGGTTCATGTACTCAGAGCTCTTACACAGGCGGTGTTGCTCATGTTCTTCCAGGGCATATTTGATGTCCACTGCAAACATACTCCACATTGTTGCCGCAGAAAGCTGAGGAAGAAAGTTAACATTAGGAATATTTCTGAGGGTTAACTTGAAGATGACGATGATGATGATGATGATGATGATGATGATGATTTGAAATTTTAAATGGGGCAGTATGATATATACATATATATTTTTTTATGCAAGGAAGAAGGAACCAAAGGACAGGGGCCTGCAAATTGTTCCCTCCAAGAACAACCAAAAAACAAGATAACATAAAGCCAAATTCAAGATCCATTCATTTCAAGATGCCTGGACACACTGCATTTGAAAGACTGAATATCATAGGCAGTAAGAAAAACAGACAGAGGGAGACAGTTCCAGAGTTGACTTCTTGCATACATGAAGGACTGGGAATAGCGATTAACTCTTGCATTCGAAAGCTGGACAGAAAAGGGATGAGAGTTTGTTGCTAGACGAGTGCAACGTGCCCACCGTTGTGGTGGAAGGATGCAAGCAGACAGTTCAGAGGGGCAGTGACTATTGAAATAGCAAGAGAAAAGAGATAAAGATGCAACAGTGTGGCGAAGAGACAGAGGCTGAAGGGAGCCAGTAAGAGGAGGAGAATTAATGAGAAATGATGCCTGGACACACTGTGTTTGAAAGACTGAATATCGTAGGCAGTAAGAAAAACAGACAGAGGGAGACAGTTCCAGAGTTGATTTCTTGCATACATGAAGGACTCGGAGTAGCGATTAACTCTTGCATTCGAAAGCTGGACAGAAAAGGGATGAGAGTTTGTTGCTAGACGAGTGCAACGTGCCCACCGTTGTGGTGGAAAGATGCAAGCAGACAGTTCAGAGGGGCAGTGACTATTGAAATAGCAAGAGAAAAGAGATAAAGATGCAACAGTGCGGCGAAGAGACAAAGGTTGAAGGGAGCCCGTAAGAGGAGGAGAATTAATGAGACAAAAAGCCTTTGACTCCATCTGTTGAGAAGAGCTGTGTGTGGGGAGCCTCCCCACACATGAGAGTTGTACTCTACACAGGGGCAAATAAAACCCATGTATAAAGTCAACAACTGTGCAGGGGTAAAGAAAGTACGGAGTCGGCTTAGCACAACCAATCTCTTGGAAGTAGATTTTACGAGATGTAATATGTTCTTTCCATAATAAATCCTGAGAGAGTGAAACCCCAAGTATATTTAAAGATGATGCAGGATTGAGCTGGATATTGTTAAAAATTAGAGGCTACTACTGTGGAAGTCTTTGTCGGGTTGATAGATGAAAGTACTGAGTTTTCATGCATTAAAAAAACAAGATTATTTTTACCCCAATCAGAGATATGAGCCAAGTCAGACATTAGGTGAGCCATAGCCTTATCCCTTGATTGTTGAAGCAACTGCTGAGATGGATGCTGCGGGACGCAAATGGAAAGGTGAAGGATGGAGTCATCAGCATATGAGTGGATTGGGTTAGATGTACAGCTTAGAAGGTTTCTGATGATAAGGAAGAGTTGGTGATAGCGCAGAGCCTTGAGGAACATCACTACTGATAGCTCCAGGAGAAGAACAGTGAACATCTACAAAAGCAGCTACAGAATGACCAGAAAGGAAGTTAGAGATGAAGGCACAGATAGAAGGATAGAAACCGTAAGAGGGTTGTTTGGAAATTAAAGATTTATGCCAGAATCAATCGAAAGCCTTTGAGATGCCAAGTGCAATGGCAAAGCTTTCGCCAAAGTCACAAAAGGAGGATGACCAAGAGTCTAAAAGGTAGGTGAGACGATCACCAGTGAAGGATCCCTGGCAGAACCCATACTGATGATCAAAAAGAAGGTTGCGATAGGAAAGATGCTTTAACATTTTCTTGTTCAGAATAGACTCAAAAACTTTTGAAATACATGACGTTAATGCAACTGGGGAATAGTCAGAGGGCACAGAAGCACAGTTCTTGAGGACAACAGGAGGGACCCCACCAGGACCATATGCCTTGTTAGTACTGAGGTCAGAGATGGCAGAAAATACATCACTTGAAGAAATTTTAATGTCGGCCATGAGGAAGTCAGAGGAGGGAATCACGAGAAAGTCTGAGTGATAAGTTCTGTTTTATTGGTCAAAGATCCATCAGAGTGGAAAAGAGGAGGGAAGGATGATGAGGTAAAGTTGTTAGAAAGGTTTTTGGCAAGGTGCTAGAAGAAGCGGGAAGAATTCGAGTTGGAGAGTTCAGAGCATACAGTACGGATGAAATTATTTTTAGCAGAGCAAAGAACAGACTTAGCATGATTCCTGGAATGAGATTCAGGGATAGGTTGGCTTCGGTAGCTTCGGTACCTTTTGTAGACCTTATCCTTGTTGTGGACAGCATTAGAACAAGCATGATTAAACAAAGGTTTTTTGCAATAATCAAAGGATATGAGAAAGGAATGTATGCTGCCATGCTTGACAGAATAACCTCCATAATGTGCATGGCACACTCAGATGGCTTTCAGCCATGGAAGCAATAATTATTCCAGGGAAAATCAAACTGCCTAAGGACCTCTCAGTCAGAAGCTCCAAAGTGCCACAACCAAGGTTTCTTTGGAGGGTCCACAGGCCGTACAGGAGCAATAGGACAGGTTAAAGTGACAAGGTTGTGATCGGAGGAGCCTAACGGAGAGGAAAGATTTACAGCATAAGCAGAAGGATTAGTTGTAAGGAAGAGGTCCTAACCTAAAATTCCCACTCAACCTACTCTTAAATTATTTCCTGTCACTCTCTAGACCATTTAGTCTGCAGTAGCACATATTCTGACCATTCTGAAGCAGTACCTAGCCTAACAATACCATCTCTGAAAGATATCACTGGAATATAATGCTGAAAGGGGGAAAAAGTGCAGCTCTAGTATTTTCTTTTCCTGTCATTAAGTTACAGGAAATAGTCTGCAAAATGATTAAAAAAAAAAAAATCTTGCTAAGTTAATGTGGACAAATAATACCTGACCAATGTTGAACTCCTGAGGGAACTGGTTAAGGACGGGAGCATAACTGTTTTTGTCTTCCTCAATGACAGACACGATGAGGGCAATAAGCTTGTGCCAGAAGTCCACGCTCTCCAGTCTTGGCCCCTGCTCCCCTCCCTCCTTCTTCTCTGAGGGGTCCACCTGCACACACAAACACAGTAATAATACAAACTAACCACTGGAAATGGGAAGATCTAATACTGCCCACATATTTCTTGCATCCTAAAAAACAAACTAACAGGGATAAGAAGGCGACAAAAGAAAAAAAATGCAGTGATAAGGTGACTGGCTACAAAAGCTTATAAATCTGCACAAATCTTATTTCCCATGGAAAGAGGAGGAGAGGAGTCTGTAAATGGGCCTCCTTTCTCCCCTCATTTGTATCACATGTATATTGCTAGATGCCTTATTCCTGTAAGGGTTGGCCACAAATGAACCACCTCCACATCACCCTGTGGTTCACTGTATCCCAAATGGGAGAGAAAATATGCATGCTGGACGGCTAAGCATTCAAAATTCTTTCTGATCAACCCTCTAATTAACAGACTTCCTTAGCTGCAGGACCAGGTATCAAATAAGCAGTTTCTGTTTCAAAAGTAAATGCACTGCAAACAAATATCTAGTACTTCAAAAACGACAAAAAACATTTTTGTTGGCAATCTTCACCATCTTCCTGGTTTGAGACAATCTGAAAAATGGCTTCTAAATACTTTCAAAACATTTACTAAACATTAAGAATCACCAGTAAATGCATATGTAAACCCCTAACTTTTTTCAACTTACTAAATAATCACAGACAAATGATGTAAACCTCTAAAACCTAAACTTCTTAGTTCTTTACTAACTAATATTGGTGATTATTGAACTCAAATGCTATAACACAAAGGTAAAACATCGCCACTCCAATACAGGCATTACTGCTACATAAGAGAAGCAGAAATGGCAAAAGCACATTCTCCTACCTGGAACTCTCTGTTGTAGAGTTCGTAACAATTTTCAAAGAGGAACTGGTATGTTGAGCGGAGACAGGCAATGGCGCAGTCCTTCACCACCACACTGGCTCGGGGTGGCGATGACAGTTCTTGAACCTGACATAAACAATGGCCATATTGCAATTCACTCAAACAACTACTTTCTCTTTGATACATTTTTATTTTTCCTCATCCATGAACCCCACTCCATCTAATATACTCAATCAATAATCTCTATTCCAGTATCATCACAACTCTGTATCTTTAAATACATTTAATGACTGAACTGGGAAGCGCTAGGTTTACAATGGAAGCATTAAGAGCAAGGATGGGACTGGAGTGTATTGGTGCTGTGTTGAGGAGAAGTAGACTGAGATGGTTTGGGCATGTGGAGAGGATGGAGGATGACAACTGGCTGCAGAAAGTGAAAAGTGTAAATGTTTCAGTTGGGGTAGCGAGAGACAGACCGAAAAAGACCTGGGACAACGTTATAGAGTGTGACCTTAGGGATAAGGGACTGAACAGGGAGGCTGTCATATATCAAGCAGTATGGAGAGCTGTCATTAGGTGATCAAGACTGACACATGCAAGAATGTTCGAGCCTTTGGAAAAAAAAATGAAAAGAAAATCCTTGTATCTTCAAGTCACTGGGGCAGCAGGGGGCTGGCTGCTCCCACTTTATCTATCTTATTTCTCCTTTTCTACCAACTCATTTCCTTAACTCACTTTCATCCTGAAGAATGTGATGGAGGTGAGAAGATCAACAGTGCTTTTGAGGTCCTGAAGCTTTTCATTGGATGAAGCAGGGAAGTTATTGCGGTACATGGAGAGGTCAATTCTCAGGGAGTTGTGTAGTTGGTCCAGCAGCTTCACAAACTTCTCTTTCTGCAAGAGGATAGCAAAAGTTGCATGTGAGAGTAAGAAGCCAGTTGACAGCTCTGTACAATGCCTCAGTTTCTCTTCTTTTCGTATAATGCAAGCTATGAGGAATATACTGTGCTCAAACCATGTTCAAATACATATAGTTAGCTTTATCCAAACTTTCCTCATAATATAAAAGATATTAAAGCAGTCTTTGCAAGAAGTCTAGACTATGGCATCTTCACTAAATCGGTAATATTTTTTGCAACTAGCCCCGGGCTCCTACGCTCCTCATGGGGCAACGTAGGATTGGATGATGGATGGATGGATGGATCTTACCGCAATGTGCAAATTACACATAAAAACCACTGCTATTAAATATTAATAAAAAACATTCCTGTCATAAATAATCTTTCTATAATTTTAGACAACTTTACTGTTATATGTACCATATAATAAAATAATTTCCCCTCCTTGAAAACAGCCTGTAAAGCAGAGTCAAGGACAAGAGTTCACCTACTACCCACATCTAATTCACACAATGCATATCAGTCACTTTCCTCCCAAATATCACAGAACATCATCTACAGACAGGCACAATAATACACCAAAACTCTCAACTTTGGAGCCAGCAGAGGGAGGACGCAGAAGTGAAATATAACTATACAAGGAATATTTGTCTGACAGATATACACCAAACCTCTCACAACTCAGTGCCCTAAGGTCACTTGCCTATACAACATTCAGACACAACAAAGAATTATGCAAGCCCTGCTTGAGCTTCTAACCTCACTAAAACACACTACAACACCTACAGACCATACAGAATAAGGCCCCCCCAAAATAATCACAGGCTGCACAGTTACTACAACTACAGACCACCTACACCAAAAAACCAAAGTCCTCAAAGTCAAGGATCATCTAAATAAGAGAGGCACACAAATTCTTGCTGCAGCCTCCACAAACCCACACCATCCATCACACTACATGGCAGAACATCCACACACACCAAGGAACATCAAAACAACACCCAGCACACGACATCATACACAAATACTGTCATCTCTTCCCCCTCGCCCTCCTCAAACCAGCTTCCAGATGCATATCCATGTTCAAATCACTTTCCGCTCCATTCAGTTACTCAAAGACAACACACAGCTACATGCATGACTTCCTGATATCTACCCTTCTGAATCCTACCTCCCTTGTGAGGACAGGGTCCACCTAGCCAGGATGAGATCTGGGCATCATCCAGCCCTCTTGAGTTATCAGAAGAGGCAGGATGACTCAGTCACTAATGCCTGTCCAGGATGCAACACAGCATCCCATACTATTAAGCACATTATGGAAGACTGCACTGCACACAATCACCTGCACCAAAACACACCATACACTCCCTGAGAGCTCTGTGGGAAAGCCCGGTCTCAGCCGTGGCCTTCCTTAGGGACTCGCGGCTCTTCGGCCAGACTGTCAAGGGAACAACTACTACTACTACTTTGAAGTCAGCAAAGAAAAGAAAGAGGCTGATGTGAAATATAATATAAAAGTTAATAAATGTCCAACTTCAAATTTAAAATGAAAAAGGAAGTAATTACCCCAAAATTGGAAGCTGCAAATCTGTCCGAGGCGGAGACTGCGGAGGAAGCTGTGGTGTGGGCATAGAAGGCATTGATGTTTGCCAGGAGGGTGGACATTACTGCTGGCACTCCTGGACACAGGTATTTGGTCGACAAGCAGTGGAAGTGGCTGCAGGCAGATAGGAATGGAATCAGGGGAAAATGTGATGAAAGGCTGTAACAAAATGGAAGGACATGAAGAACTTACAGGAAAAAGATGTGAATAACCTCTTAAGTCTCATGACCTGTTACTTTACTTCATTTATGCTATCTCCAGATGATTTTGTTCAACTTAGGAAGAATCTGTAACAGTGATGGGGTTTATTAAAGTTTTATCTATCACCTGTTTAAAGAAATTCCCCCAAATGAAAAATACTGTCTGAAGAATGCAACAATAAACTACCAAAATGTCACTATACTGAAGGGGTTAACAGCTGATACTGGTTGACAAAGATATGACCAGAGGGAGGTGTGACAAAATAAAAAGGAAGATATATGGTTAGCTACAGTTCAACAGAAGGGTAAGATGAATAAAGACAGGAAGTCATATGGTACATATTATAACAGTTGATGTCAGCAGAGAAGGACAGGACTGATACAGTGAACAATGGAATGATTAGGTCTATCAAGGAATCAACAAACAAATGTGACAAACTTTCAGTGTCTTCCACTGATTATAATGAAGATCATTCTTTCTCACTCTTTTCTCTCCAATATCCTAACAGTCACAGTAGTTTAGGACTACAGTATCCTAGAATAACAACCCTACCAGTATCCCATCACTTACGTCATCGCCTGGTAGATACTCTCAATTCCGTATCTCATGGCAAACTCATCCACAATGTCTTGTGCATGGTCATCAAAGTAGACTTTCCATGCATCATCTCCCTTGGCCTGTGGAAGTTTGACCACTCCTCCCTCCACCTCACACAGATAGTGGAAAAGGTTTTCGTGAAGGCATGTATACTGGACATGATACGGGGCCACCTTCTCTTCTCCCTTGATTTCAACAGAGATGTGGAGTCTGATGGCACCAGAGACAGCGGACTTGTCGGTACGTTTCTCCAGGTTGTACCACACATCCATCTCACCTGACAGTGTTCGTACCTGGAGTGCAAATAGGATGGATGGATATGTATAAAAATCACTCAGAAGTATTACAAGGGTCAAATCATATGATGAATGCTATGAAAAGCAAATCAGTGTGATACAACTTCACATATCATTGACCATCATCATCATAACCTATTTTTAAAATTTCAACAGGGTAGGTAACATCCATACAATGGAAAATGCAAACAAAACTGTATGAAAAGCTACTGGTGTCAATAAGTTACTTAACTGAAATTTTCAGTTTCATCCAACAGGCTATATATAACAACCACATATAGCTTTCATTTTGGGGATACAGCCATTACACTAATGGCATACTTTTCTTGTTTATTATCATAACACCTATTACAAAAAATCTATAACATAATACTGTACTTACAAGATTATGCATTCCAACACACTTGCCAACCATACCCACCACATGAACTTTATCACTCTGGCCATGAGATACAATACGACAATGAATGAGCTTCCTCCTGGCCCACTCTCAGACCAACCCTCAGCCAACCATCACGACCCACACAAGCCAATCTCTCTCTAAACTTTGCCACAGACAAGAGCAAACCGATCAAAACTGTCAGGGAAACAAGAGCCTAGGAAACCTCCTTGCTCCAGCACCCACCCACCCCTACTCTCTCTCTCATTCACTCACTCAATCATTCACTCACTCAGACACTCATTCTCTCTTAGTTTTATATTATCTGGGAATTATCTTAACTCATCAATCAATCTAAAACTGGCATATTCCCATCCCAAGTTCATGTAGGACATCTAGAACAAACATGTTTCTGACTCTCACAATTTTAACTTACCTTATATTAAGAAACTTGGGCATAAGTGTGACATGTGAAGATAAGTTTCTGCAAACATTTCAACTAGACAAGTTCCCAAGTGAAAAACAGCAGAACATACAGATTTAGCATTCATGCCTTCAAAAAATTCTCAGCTCTATCTTACTGCTACCACACTTGACTCTCTCTCTCTCTCTCTCTCTTTCAGAACACCTCAAACTCACAAATCTTCATTCTCTTCCACTTTTTCTATCCCCCTGGGTGTCATAGGTAGCCAACCACATCCCCAGTTCCATCAGCAAAAGCTCCACCATGGGATCTATAACATATATTTTACTACTCTCTTCATCTCCTCAACAGCACCCATGGCCTCTAGATCTCGCTTCTCTTACTTCTTCCACTGCATCTCACTACTGTACCTAATATCTAAACAGATGATCCTCACTGTCAGGGATGTTTCAGTATATTAACCTTGTTTTCCATACAACTAGAGCTGTGCATAAGTGCAACCAGGAAATTGGCTTCATGGGTAACATACTAAGGACTTAAAAACACAAAGCAAAAAAAAGAGGCAACTTATAACATGTACGTACTGTACCATATTCAACTCTCTTTTTTCGAGCCACTGGCATCAAGTACTCATGCTTTATTTTACTGATATTCTTCAGCTACTACTATCTATCTTTTCATGTCACTGTGTATAGTACAAATGCTACTATCAGTTTCATTTAACATCACCTATTCTCATTTTATCATGACCAGTACAGACTGCTACTACTCTCTATCATCCTCTATTCATAATGACATTGTCAGTTCATATTCATAAATCTGGCAACCAGAGGACTCCTTTATTTTAAAAAATCATCCACCCTTAAATGATCTGGCTAAAAATGCCCTAACCTCAAGTCTCTCTTGCCCCAAAAGGGGTAACGTGGGAAACTGGTTTTTCATGTATGATTTCTTGGGAGTCTTAATATTCATTGCACCTACAGTACTTTTCCATCACAGTGCTGATTTATTCTCCTTCCATTACTTTTTTTTATACACATAACACTATTACTCCAAACCCCCTACTTATTTCACTTACCCTCTCCACGTTTCGTTTTCGTTTTTTGAAGGCTCCAACATGCTTGCATGTGTCG
>JAGKTI010013968.1:587-14106 GCA_018397915.1 Birgus latro
CCACACACACACACACACACACACACTGGACCATCTTTTATTTAATACAACATATTTGACACACTATAAGTAGTTACCTCCGCCAAGGAGGTTATGTTTTTCCGGCGTTGATTTGTTTGTCTGTTTGTCTGATTGTCTGGTAGCAGGATTACTCAAAAAGTTACGAACGATTTTTGATGAAATTTTTCAGAGGGGTAAGGTATGACCAATGGAACAATCTTTTAGATTTTGATGGTGATCCTGATCATCATCCGGATCCAGAGATATTTAATTGGATTTTTTATCATTGCGGGATAGTGGTAATATCAACACTTTTGATTCATACTCTATAAATAATTCCTACAATGCTTGCACGTACTTATTGGGCTTCATTACTACATAAATGCGAGGAATAAATATATTTCATGAGTGATTTTATAACAATATGTCATGCGATATAGATGGTGACTTTAAATGCAAGTTTTTTTTCTATGGGAAAACTGGTGATGATGATGATGATGAGAAGGAGGAGGAGGAGGAGGAGGAGGAAGACGACGACGACGACGACGATGACGACGAGGAAGAAAAAGAAGAGTAGGAGGAATATAGTGTGTAGTTAACCCCTACAAATGAGTGATGCATTTTCAATTGTTGACATTACATCAGTATGTAAATCTGTATCTTCTTTTTCAGCCCTTTTTATGGTAAGATGTATAAAATCGAGTGGCATGTGTTAATTACCAACACCGAATTTGCCTGAGGGATTATATCACTTCTAATTTGACCTATTTATCATATGTATATATCAGTGGTTTTTTTTCCACGGCAGTTTTACAGAAGGCTCAAGAAAAGGAGAGAGAATATGTTATGAAAATTATTCCGAGGTACTGAAATTGCACTGATTGCGACTCTTTTATTATGTGGATACACTTGTTCATAATTTATCCAGTGTATCATCTTTATCAGTTACTTTTAATTGACACTGATGCACGAAGGCAAGGTTTACTTCACCTTTCCCTGGAGCAGTCGGGTCGATAGCGCCTCCCTCGACAAATCCTGCTTGCCTACACTCCATCCCACTCCAGGGCGGATATTAAAGAGGAGTACATCGCCAAGACTACCTCACTATCTCACAAACACAGCCTCTCCAACAGAAATTTCCGTATACACAGCCTCTTCATCAAAAATTTCCCAAACGCTTTTCGCCATTCAACAAACACAGCTATTCCAACAAAAATTTCCACATACACCTATACACTCAAAAGCCTCTCCCACCTACACCCGTGCGTGAAACAGTGGGTGGGGGTGAGTTACTCCCCCGTTAACTCAATGTGGTGTTTCTCAAGCTTATGGATCATTCGCCCCTCAGGACCCTGAAGACTAGGTTTGTACGTGTATAATAGGCTTGCCCGCCCTTGTCAGATGTGTAAAAGATAGCCACTGTACTACATACATAATTACATACATACATACATGCAGATATTCAAACATACATACATACACATACTGGTACATACATACATACCATACATACTTGCATATTACACCCTCCCCCAAAGCTTACCACATATTTTAAATCAGGGCCGTCCTCTCCTTCCACCTCCTCACTGGAAGCGGAGGTAAAACATGAATGGCGTTCTAAACCCTCTTGGGATTTCCATTTTATAATAATACTTCCATCCCCATTCCTCTCTCCTCATGTGGAAATCAGAGGGAATTAATAGTCGAGTAAAGTCCAAAATATTTCGTCCAGTTCACGTGCCCCACTTACCCATTCAGTCCGATGAGGTATATTTTTCGAGCTGGAGGAGATAAATATAGTCTTTATCATCCCGGCCATTATGTTAAGTCTTTTGTGCATCGAGTAATATTGTTTGGATATAATAAGAATCAACCAGTGTGTCATCGTAGTGAAAGGGATTGCCAGTTCAGCCCGAAATCTTTTGTTGTTTATTCTCGTTTTCGCCTGACGATTTACTTAAGTTTTAGGGGAGACCTTGTTGTGAAGGGTTATTGGGGCCTTTGTCTAACCCCTCGAGGCCCATGTGTCTCCTCAAAGCTTAATAAAAATCGTTTGGAGATGGCAAGACTAAAGTTAAGAAAATCATGAGACTGAAGGTATTGTGTAAAAATCCTCACAGTTCTAGGAATAAAAAAAAAATAGTTTTCATCATAACTTACCATTAATTGACCTTTTTTTTTTTTCTAACCCCTTCGGTATTACAGACCATCTCTGAGTTAAAGGAAATTGTTTGACGGTAGCAAAAATGTGATGAAAATTGGGCCATCGTACTGTTTGATTTACCCCTTTGACTACGGTGACATTTTCTTTTACCTCCTCCCTCCTTCTACCTCCAGATTAGATTAAATGGGATTATATCACTGACCACTCTTTCATTATCTATAGTTCTTTCACTTTAACCTGGCCCAGATTTTCGTCCTATTGCAGCTTATTTCACGTACTTCAGTGGCAGACTTAAACAATATTAATTATCTGCATCTTCTTCACAGCGATTTTTCGTGACTGGCCTCATATTCATGCGTAAAGTTATTGTCATTACTCAGAATTCTAGGTGGAGAGGTGGCAGTTTTTAGGCCAAGTTAGAGTAAAAACGGTATAGTCATTATGTTTTCTTCTCTTTTATTTTTCTCTTTTCTTTTTCCATTTTTCAGAATCAGTTTGCTGAAAACCGTATAGTCATTTCTTTTCTCCTCTTCTTTCTTTTTCTCTTCCATTTTTTCTTTATTCTGAGTCAGTTGACTAAAAACGGTACAGTCATTTCTTTTTCTTGTCTTCTCTGTCTTTTTGCTTTCTCTTTCTTTTCTTTTTCTCTTTTTTTTTTCTTTTTTCTGAAATTTACCACGTCCCCACAGTCAGCGGTGCATCGCGTGTGGCTGGGATGCACCCCATTTAACTCCGTCCCATTTAGAAACTCGTTTAATTTTCAACTGGTTTTAATTGACCTCCATTGAAACAAAACAACTGTGCCCTTTCAGTTGACCTTGTTGAGAGCGTTTTCCCCTCGTCTTGTTTCGGACGCTGCCATTCGTTGTTGTTGTTGCTATTGTTGTTCTTGCTGTTGTTGTCTTTGTTTTTGTTGCTTTGTTGTTGTTTTCTTTGTTTTTGTTGTTTTGCTGTTGTTATTTCTCCAATATCATCTGAAACATGAACCCAGTGGAATGCAGGATGAAGCTGCCCCTTTTCTGCATTCGACCATCTTCCTTTGTTGGGATGGGGGGGGAGGGAGCTGAGGGACATTTCGAACACCCAGGAAGTGTATGCGCTCAGGAATATCAGTGCCACCACGCGAAGGCGTTTCTCTCCAGCACCTTGTCGTATGTACTGCTGCGTTATTTATTTTTCTTTTTTTACACTGCAGCTCTGGTTTGCGCGTCCGTCATTGAGTTACATTAAGAGAATCGCTTAGTGTTCAGCTTTACGGTCGGGCTTGTAATCCAGCCTGATGCCCCTGGATTGAATTGCGTTCTGGTGGTGTGGAAGATAGGATCCCACTCTATCCACATCCATGTCGGCGGATCTGATTAGGAATTTGGTTCGAGAGAGAGAGAGAGAGTGTGTGAGAGGAGGGGGGGGGGGAGAAGGGACAGATAGAATGAGACAGTGACAAGAATAAACAATAAAAAAGAAAGAGAGGGGAGGGGGAGACAGACAGTGAGAAAGAGACAGTAACAAGGACAGACATTGAGAAAAACAGGCACACAAACAGTTCCGTATCTCTTGTCTCCTCCATCTCCATCGCTCATTTTCCCTCTCCATCTCTCCTTATCCTCTTCTTCCTTATCTCCATCTACTCCAACTCCAGCTCTCTTTATCTCCGCCTTCCCTATATCTATCCCTCTTTATCATTGTCTTCTCCATATCTATCCTTTATCTCGAACTTCATCTCTCCATCTCCTCCTTTCTTTACCTTCGTCTTCCTTTCTTCAATCTTCATCATCGTATTCTCCCTCTCTATTTCTCTTTACCTCCTTATTCTCCATCTCTGTCTATCTTTATCTCCGTCTTCCTCATTTTTATCTTAGTCTCCCTCTTCTTTATATATCTCTCTGTCCGTCGTCTCCATAAGTATCCATCTCTTGCCACCGTCTTCCTTATCACTGTACTTCCTCATCCCCGTCTTCTCCACCTCCATCCCTCTCCTTCCCTCCTTATCTTCCTCCCCCTCCATCTCCATCCCTCAGTATTTCTCTCCTGTCTCTCCACCTGTGTCTCCCTCATACCTTCATTTTATATCGCTTCTGAAACCTCCAAGTCTGGGTCCCAAGTGATTCCCAATTCCTTTTGAAAGTTTTAGATCATATTCTCAATTTCTTACTACTTGTCAACTCTGTAAAAATTATATAGAGAGATTTCACAATACTAGGGACACTCTTTACGTACTTTTCAATATTTTCTTAGCTTCTCGCATCGTTTAATATTTCCAAAAGCTTTCCAGAACGTTTGTTAATTTCCACACGTTTCCTCAGCCGTTTCCGACACACTGCCAACATTTTCGAAGCCCTCATAAAAGTAATATTTGACGGAGAAATATAACGTGCTGACTAGGGAAGAGAGAGAGAGAGAGAGAGAGAGAGAGAGAGAGAGAGAGAGAGAGAAAGGGGAGGTAAATTATTGTCCTTCGTGTTTTTACTTTGATTTTAGCATCGATTTATTCTCATTCAAAATACGTGAAAAAATTAGACTTTCCTTATAATGTCTTTCTTAATTTTCCGCTGTTTAAAATCAAGTAATATTTCCCCATACAGGTAACATGAAAGAAAAAAACATCCCTTAATATGTGAATAGGTGTTTTTTTTTTTTTATGCCACATGGTGTCTCTTTACATATTTTCCTACAAGTCATGTAAAAACAGTAATTTCATTTACCCCTTCACTATAATGGCGTAGAGTAAAATTTATTCTTCCCACTACTAGATGGTTTTACTCAGGTTGGTGCTGGAGATGGACGCCTTCACGTGGTGGGATCGATAAAACTGTGCGGCTCCTCTACCTGGTTATAAGAACATTGCTCAACTCTCTCTCTTACTCTGGTGGACTCCCGAAGAGCAATTTCAGCCTGCAGTCCACCGGGTTTAAGTATCAGATGAACGTGGGACTCCTCCTCCAATTCGAAAACTCTCTCCAAAGCTGAAGAAAATCGTCAGAAGATAGCTAGATTGAAATGAAAAATTCACCATCGGACTGAAGGAGCCAATAGGTGAGTCTTTTGTGTTTTAGCCATATGAAATCTGTCCATAAATTCGACATCCGTAACAAAACACACAAACACACACACACACACACACACACACACACACACACACACACACACACACACACAACCCCATCATATAATGTGAGTTATTGCTATTTGTTCCCCATAAAAAATCCGTTCACCTTTTTCTCATACAATTCACTTAAATTTTTTTCCCTTATTATGTGATTTGAGGTTTAATTGTGTTTTTCTTCCTTGCTTAATTTTTTCCTTTTTTTGTGTCCCAGCAAATAATATCAGTCCACATTTGACCATATAAATCACGTATGAATAATCTTCATACTTATATTACTACCTGGTATTTAGAAGAAAACGAGAGGGGCGTGTGGAGGAAAAATATATGTTCTTGACTTTCCATAACTTTCCTGAAATGCCTCTGAGAGTTGGTTGGCAGGTCACGTTGCCACCATCCACGTCCTACCCCAGCCCCCCATCACCAACACTCCCTCACCACTATTATCTTCACCATTCTTGGCTTCAAAGCTGTTATATCAACCCCCTCTCGGTAATTCCTTCATCAATAATCTCCTGACTGTTATTAACTTCACTAACTCATATTTCCATCTCCTCTCAGTAATATTTAGTATTGTCTTCTTCACTATCTCATGTTTCTATCTCTTCTCAGTTACATTTTCCTCACCAGTATTTTCTTTCCCAACTTATATTTCTCTCCTCAATTTTTCTTCACGGGTATTGTCTTCACCAATCCATATTTGAACCTCATCTCAGCATTATTGTCTTCATCAACACTTCTCTCACCCTCAGCGTTTCCAGATTTCCCTCACCAGCATTTTCTTCAGCAGTATTACTTTCACCAAACATGCACTTCAACGCCTCTCTTCTCAGCATTTTCTTCAGCACGTCTCGCACCAGCAGCCTCACCAACACTCCCTCTTCGTTATTGTCTTCACCATTGTGGCCGTCACCAGCACACTATCCGACCTTCTGTCATCAATACTGTCTTCACCAATGCTTTCTTTATCCAGCCTCACCAACCACACTATCATGTCTCCACCAACACCAATACTTACCAGCGCTCTTCACCAATATTTCCTTACAAGCTTTCCTTCACCAACATTGTCTTCTCCAACACTTCCTCAGTAGCTCTCCCTCTACCAACACCCACCTCACGGACACTCCCTCACCATCATCATCTTCACTCATACCACCCCTCACCAACATTTCCTCACCATCATCATTTTCTCCCATACCATCCTCACCAGCACTCCTCACCATCATCATCTTCACCCATATCACCCTCACCAACACCCGCGTTGAACCAATAACATTAATTAGTATCGTCTTCATCAGCACACAGACTGACCTTCTCTCATAAATATTGTCTGCATCAACCTTCATATCAACCTTATGCCATCAGAACTGCCAACAACACACATGTCAGTATTTAATTGCCTACAACTGAATAATAGTTTTTTTTATTTCACGAACACAGTTGTTCGATGTATGTGTGTGTGTGTGTGTGTGTGTTTGTGTGTGTGTGTGTGTGTGTGTGTGTGTGTGTGTGTGAAGAAAATAAAAGCTTCTTAACCTATTTTAACCAAAGTAGGTGATAGGGTGCACAGAAAGCCAAGGGGTTGATCATTTGTTTTTTTAGAAGTCATATGGCAGAGTCAAAATCTGACCAAGCAAGATGAATTTAGATGGCTTTTGTCCGATTTCGACCAAGCGTGTGAAAGGAATGCGGGTAATACAAGGACGAAGTCGTTCAGTTTTGAAATTAGTAAGTCAAAAGTCAAGCTCACAGGGCAAGTTCAAAGTTCGATCGGTGCCCCTGTATGTTAACTAAGTAACTAAAATTGTTTTGATGTGAATTAGATCAAATTTAGTAGACGGGTTGAGGATTATCTACGTCGTTCACCTACTGATTTAGAGAACAAAGGTCAAAGATTAAGGTCAGATGGCAATATCAACCTAAAGAGATTTTGTCCCAAACTTTGTGGAACAGCTGACAGTAGGCCAAGGATAATTTTTTTTTTTTTTTTAGAACAATCAAAGGTCAACATCACAGGAAGAAGTCAGAAGTCAAGGTCATAGTACTTGACAAGATCAACTCAGACAGTTTGACCTGCTTTGGATCCAGCTTGGTGGAAGGCTTAAGGGTCAGGCAAAACTGAAGTCATATTTTGAGAGCAATCGGTGGAAGGTCAGATTCATAGGGCAAGGTCAGATGTTTGTCTCTGACCAGTTTCAGTGACACGAGCGTTGTACTCCTTCTAAGCAAAACTTACTTCACCATCCTAAGCGTTCCCAATACTTAAGATGATGATGGCGACGATGATGATGATGATGATGATGATGATGATGATGATGATGATGATGATGATGATGATGATGATGATGATGATGATGATGGTGATGATGATGATGATGATTATTATTATTATTATTATTATCATTATCATTATTATTGCCGTTACTGTTGTTGTTTTTATCATCATTATCATCATTTCATCATTACGCTTCTCCTCATAACTAATGCCATCATGTATTTCCTGGCCTGCCAAGAGAGATGACTCAGTGCAACTCAAATAATAGAGCGCCATTTATTAACTTGATAAATGCACGCTCTAAGGGAGTTATAATTCACTGTGTGTGTGTGTGTGTGTGTGTGTGTGTGTGTGTGTGTGTGTGTGTGTGTGTGAGAGAGAGAGAGAGAGAGAGAGAGAGAGAGAGAGAGAGAGAGAAAATTCATTATGATTTGCATATATATAAATCATCTCATCATCCTAACCCTTTTTTCCCTCGACTATAGTTGGGTCTGGCAAAAATCCACGAATAGGAACCGAAAATATATCACAAACAGAAACCCAACATTCACCACAAACAGAAACCCAAAATTAACCATAAACAGAAACCCAAAATATATAAGAAACCCAAAATTTATAAGAAACACAAAATTAATCATAAACAGAAACCCAAAATTTATCACAAACAGAAACCCAAAATTAATCATAAACAGAAACCCAAACTTTATAAGAAACCCAAAATCTATCACAAACAGAAACCAAGAATTTATGACAGGCAGGAACTAAAAATATATCATCGAAAACTGCTCGCAAACACGAATATATCACAAACACAGACTGAAATCGAAAATATAACACAAACAAGAGCCCAAAGTATATCATAAACAGACACGGAAATATATCACAGAAAATATATCACAAACAGGAATCGAAAGTATATCAACCAACGTGACCTTAACCCCTTCACAACGATGACACTTTTCTCTTTTTTTTTTTTTTTTTTTTTTTTTTTTTTTTTTGCCTTGAGACTCTTTCCTTCAAGTGGTGAGATATTTTTTCCAACAGTCGTGAGGAAAATTTTCACCATAAGAGTCTTCGTGGGAATTTTTAGTTGAACTTGGCTTTTGGTGGCAAGAAGAAATTTTAAACAACTAAAATAATGGAAAGGAATAAATCTTAGCCATTTAAGGTGTATAAAAAAAGATGTATACAAAGTCCCCAATTTCATTTTTGTAACAGTTTTCAGTATTAGGTGTCGTTAGCCTGCATGCCACCTTACAGCGAGCACCCAGCAACAAAAAGTTAGAAAGGGCGAATACAACTTACTCTCATCATTTATAATACGTAGATTTTTTCCCCATCAATTCCTTGACGCGATGTGTTGATAAAATCCTGCCACCTCCAGACGAAGTTATTTAGCAGTTGAGGTGATTTATTTTATTGGTGAGTTTAATAAAGGTGGAGAGGATGGAGACTGAGAGACTAACGAGGAGATTATATGTGAATGAGATGGAAGGGGATGAGGAAGGAGGAGACCGAGGTTGAGATGGTGGGTATTAGTGGAGAGGTATATGAGAGAGGGGGGTGTGAGTTGAGGGGAGGGCAACGAAATGGCAGGGGACAAGGCGATATGGAGGCGATTTGCTTGTACTCACCCCTTACGCGATTGAGGCGTCTGACTACAGATAGATAGATAGTTAAATAAGGTCTGTCTAACCACTCCATTTTGAATTATCTCTCCAAAACTGAATAAAATTGCCCTAAAATAGCAGGAATAAAATCAAAACACGTCAGTGATTAATAATTCCGATTCTGTATCATCAGAGAATCCAAAAACTGAATCATGATTCTCTATATTTATTGTACAAGCCCTAAAAATTATCAGCTTTAATTCACAGGCAAAATCACTCACACCAAACGTGATCAAGCTTTTCATTATGTTCTGTCGTTAATTAAAAAATATATAATAATGATAAAAATGTCCGTCGAGCCTGCATTTTCAATCACTTTTATTTCCACCATGAAAAAAAAAAAAAATTCCCCTTGTAACTTATGTTTTTTTCTTTTTGTAAATAACAAAAAAATTTCCCTATCTTATCTTGAAATGTTTACAGTAATGATGAAAGCGTCGTCGAGCGTACGGATTTTTCATTGATTCTTATTTCCATCATAAAACAGTGAACATTTTCCTCCTTCATAAACTGGCGATTTTAGTCTGTGGTGTAGCCTGAAAACATAATATGATGAAGACATTTGCCGCATCTACACTTTTATTTAGTTTCTTTATTTCCCTCATGCTAATAAAATATAATAATGATGGCGGTGATGTTTCTCCTTACTAATTGTCCCTGGTATCTCTTGTCTTGAAATCTATAGAATAACTAAAGTGTTCGAAAAAGTCAAAGATTAATTTATACTCTGTTTATTTCCACCATCACAGAATAATAAGAATCATCTTTATTTATATTCTCTCTCTTTACTGATGTTTTCCAGTGTCTATAGTAGTAGTGGTAATTGTTGTTATAGCCCAAGGCTCATCTGAAATGTGAACTCGGTGGACTGCAGGCTTAGATTACCAGTCTGCAGTCCACCATCCTACGTGGCGGACAGGGAAGTAGTTGAGGGACTTTGTATAACTAGGCAGTTGTGCCGCCTTATTATATCGGTGCCACCACATGAAGGCGTCCCTCTCCAGAATTCCAGCGTCTCTAGAAACATATATTTACTAGAATGCCCGTCAACCCCCCAAAAAAATAATTCATAGTTTCCTTTATTTTCACCGCGACCCAATTTACGTTCCCAGGATGTTTATAAATGAAGTGAATCGGGCGGGGCTCCCTCCAATCAAGCGGCCTCTCTGTGTGCCGGTATGAGGTCGGAGGAGGCCATTGTTAATAATTTTCCGGTCACGTCCTGAAGTTGTTGAGTTAATGGATAGTGTCAGCTTCCTTGTGTATGCCCATGACAGGCGTAGTTATTTGGGAGTTTCTGGTGAGTTTGGTCGATGTTTGGGGTGAATGTGTGTGTGTGTGTGTGTATGTGTGTGTGTGTGTGTGTGTGTGTGTGTGTGTGTGTGTGTGTGTGAACCCTTTCATGATCAGAACAGCTCCAGTACTGTATTCCACCTACCTCCAAACGATTTTTTATATAGATGAGAATGAGTCAGAAACACCTGCCATTAACTCTCTCAGTCATATAATCATCTTTCGTAATTCCTTGATGCTGACGCCAATTGATTCTGTTCAGCTGCAATTGAGTATAGGAATTTAAGAGTGTTCATTTGTTGGTGTTAATGCTTTGAAAATAGGAGATAAAGTCTAATTACTCTCTGGCATCTAGATACTGGTTATAGAGTCTTAGATATTTCGGTGTTGTGTCAGGTTAGTTCAGGTGAGTTCAGGTTAATTCAAGTCTAATTAGAGTCAGGTGCTTCACATCCATTCACGCTCAGGTAAGTCACTTCAGGGTTTTCATTAGGCTCCGTCAGGTCACTTCAGTCCTCTCACACCCATTCAAGTCAACTCACTTGATCCAGTCTTGTCATTCTTGTTCACTTCACCCATATGCAGGATCCAGACAGATTATTTCTGAACTGTAACAAGACACGGATATAGAGTTTCATAGTTCTGCAGATGATGAGAGAGAGACAGAGAGGGGGGGGAGAAGGTATACTGGGGCAAGAGTCAGCTGCGTGATGCAGGTCAGTTAGAGTCCGAATCCCTTGGTAAAATCAGAGGATATCAACTTTGACAAAGCCGTGATATGTGGGCGCTGATTTTCCTGTCGCTTAGTTTTTTTTTTTTTTCCCGGATCAGCTGAAGACGAACGGTGAGATGATTCATGATGATTAAAACCAGACTTGACTGTCGATAGGTTCATACTCCCAGGGATTTATACCTCCCTTAGTCCATCATTTCTTCCTCTGCAGTCTGTCATGGGGCGATAATATAAAAAATATGAGTGCAAAGGTGTGGATACGCTCCAAGATTCTCATGATAATTACCTTCACTAAGAAAGCTGGATGCGTTTTTTTTCGCTCATGTCTGTTTATTTACAAAATATCCCAACAAGCTGTTTTCAGATTTCAGTGATTTTTTGCGGATAGGTGGGCAGTGTATCCGGATCCGAACGCATAAAATCCTAAATTGTGTTGGCGTTGACGGAAATATTCGCTTTCTAAGATAATGTAACAGGGCGGACAAGAACCGTAGAATAAATTATTTTGACCGTAAAACAGTTCATCTGGTTGGAGAGAGGAACTGAAACAATAAATCATAAATTTTATTGGCATTGCTGAGGTATGTGCTCTTGAATTGCTTTCTGGCTTCTGGAACATGTGATAATGACACAATTTATCTGCCTTCCGTATCGTTGTTAACTATACTGTGCAATGTGGGATAGAGACACATCCCATAAGTGTTGAACCTTAGCGGCTGACTTTCACCTTAATTTATGAAGTTTTGTCGATCATGATACATCCTACCTTGGGAAGTCGATAAGGCTTCTTCATCAGACACGACCAATGACAACCACCATTTTACATTCATTCCTACATTAATTTTTCATCCGTGTTCACCTGAAGGCACTTTAGTATTCATGATTTTTACTGGAAGTATTTGGCGCTTATAGTGACGTATAATAATGAAAGAGAGTGATTTATATACCACAGTTGTAAAAGTGAGCGAATGTTTACGGTTCATCCAGGACGTAACGCCATAAATTTTCAAGTTCCTTTTTCCTTTAGTCTTCATCATTTCTGTTTCACTCTAGTTCGTCCATCTTTATCTGGCAGAGATTTTCGTCCTCTTGTAGTTTATTTCGCGTACCTCCGTAGTAACAAAATGCTATATACTGCGGCTGTATATCTTTTCCATAGCACTTCTTTATGACTGGCATTATATTGTAGTGTTAATGTCTTCTTTCAGCTCAGCGTTCAGGATGGGGAGCTGAAAATTTTAGGTTGAGTTTAAGTGAACATACTAGAGTAACATAGTTTAAGGTTGGTCTCGTTTTACAGCTAAGAAGTCAAGGTGGAGACATGGCAATTTTAGGCCAAGTTATAGTAAACAGATTATAGCAGCATTTTTCTAGTGTTAGTGTCTTATTCAAAGCTCAGTGATTATAGAGCCGTATTCTCCTCGATTATAGAAGCATCGTTGCACATCTTTCTTAGCTAATTATTTTAACTATTTCACTACCAATCTCTTCTGTGTTATTCAAACCTTTGCACTAGTGACATAGAGTGCATAACAAACATATAATAGATCACTGACACTCCACATGCAGAAATAAATGGCTAAGGAAGAGGCGCTAAGAAGGCTCCATGGCCAACGAAAGTACGGGCCTAGGTGGAGACAAGGGAGACTTAGGCCAGGTAAAAGTGGACAGCGTATTTCCGTGCCATCGCCCCCTCTCACCTCTGCCATCATCGGTTCTCCACCAACATTTTTCATTCCTCTCTTTTCTTCAACTTTCATCCAAAACATTATTCATTCTTCGTCGCTATTTATTCACCCCTTCCCTTCTCCTTCATTCTACGTTCCACCCACTCACCCATTTCCACGCTCTCCTCCATTTTATCAATTTCTCGTTGTCTTTTTTTTTCGTTATCTACCTCATGGCTGGTATCTTTATCATATTAGCTTACTTTTTTTACACCTTTACCTCTGCTATTTATTTTTGCTTATTACCCCTTACTGCTAGTGCATTATCATCAACATCAACATCATCATCATAATCATCATCACCATTACTGTCACCATCATCATCATCATCATTGCTGTCATTATCATCATCATCATCATCATCATCATCATTACTATCATCACCATCACCATTACTGTCATCTTCATCATTTTATCTCCCTACTTCCCCCCTCTTTGTTCTCTCCTCGACCTCATCTCTCTCACATTCTCATCATTTTTCTTGCCATCTCATTAAGGCTTCCTCTCCAACCTCGGATTCTTTCTCCAGCTTCCGCCACCCTCCTTCTCATCTC
>JAGKTI010013969.1:3389-22303 GCA_018397915.1 Birgus latro
AAGAGAGAGAGAGAGAGAGAGAGAGAGAGAGAGCAATTATTAAGCCAGTAGGCTAATATTTAGTAAATGAATAAGATTTTCCACAACACAGACGGTGGTAGGTTGTCATAATGAGGGTTACATGTATGTAGGCAAGCGTAACGATCATGTCTTCTTAGGACTTTAAAAAATGATCATGAAATATTCGGGCCATCATATTAATTGGTAACTTTGGACTGGGAACTTAGGACATCATACTGGTAAGTTAATCGGTTTCTTGCTTGGTTACCATAATAGTGACATCATATGTGTTTGTGGGCTTGTAATTTCATGGACTTCTTATAGGTACTGGTAATTTATTTCATATATCATAAAAGTACACCAGTTTCTCATCGCCAACGCATGTCCAAATTTATTTCCCTTAAAAAAAAAACTTCGTCTTACCTTCTGCAGGTGTTCAGGGAAGTCAAAAAAGGTTGGAATACTTCCTGCTCGTAAACGAATGGTTTGGCCAGTCCGGTCAAAGCATAACTCTAGAAAGTGGTCTCCACATACAGCTGTTGAGTCTGTTGCCTTGAAGTATTTTCTCCGGAGTGCAATTTCCCAATCCTTACACATACCCGGATCCTCTGGAAACCTGTAAAGCATGAGGGAATGTGGCAGGTCCTTTACAATACTGTACACTATGTAAAAAGACACAGATGCTATCAGATATATTTGGCGCAAGTTTTTATTAGAAGCAACTTAACTGTCATATTATCTCTCTTCAAGGTGCAACAAGTAGCCTATTATAGCCCCCAAATTTGTCACTGTTTGAGCAGTTTCCAAGTTACTGCATATAGCCAAGAATTCTGTATGCTATATGCGGAATCTGTAGCATGATGTTCACAGCAAATATCTTACCGATGGAAGGACACCCTCCCTTTTTCCCCTTTCACTCCGGAATAGTTGGTGCAGTGTATAGCCACACAGTGATGCATCTCGGTTCTGAAGAAAAATGATATATGATCAGTTAGTCACTATACAGTCAAATTTTCCACATAATCATATTATTTGATTTCAAAATGAAGAGAGGTGGTGTCAGAGCAAAACATTTTTGTAGCCTAATCGTCTTCTCTGCTCTTTCTGTTCTCTCTGTGGGTTAAATAAGTAATAAATTATACTCTCCCACAATTTACATAATGAAGAATTACAAAAAATATTTCAAGGGCAAATTTCTATCAAGATTCATTACTTACCTAAAACTGAGGATGAATTACTCTGCTGTGTCGTCTGAACAATACTGCCTTCGGAACGTGCACGACTGACGCACAGCTGTCCTGCATCTAAGTTAATTTTCTTATACCTCATTTTCAGCAAAGTAAATATTGATATTCACTTTTTTCCTTGCTGAACCTCTTTCCTATGCTTGTAGTGAAGTGATGATGTAAAATTGGTAAAGAGTACCTGGGCCCGTACCTACGAAATTACTAAGTATTTAGGTTTGACTTCTACTTAAGTCCCAGCCTGGAGTGCTTTACTGAGTGGACTACTTAAGTGCTACCATCGATAATGCTTAGCAATCCACTCAGCAAAATACAAAAGTCCTAAGTGTAGTACGGCTGGATGAAAAGCAGTGCGTAGCAAAATCATGATAAGTAAAACAATGAATTATTTAAAATAGAGTGAATGACCAATCAAAATTTTGTTACTAACATCACAAGTAGGAAGTACTACAATTTTCTCAGTGTCGAGTGCAGAGTGAAATTTGAATTTCTTGGTAGTAGGTTCTCTAAAATTGTCATTTCTGTCACCGACCTACGGTCATTATACTTTGATTTGTTCCATCTCAAGACGTGTGTTCGTTATTTTACACATGTATTTTGTTTTACTGATAGGAAATGGTAAATATTTTATTACTGCTGGGTATAGCAATGTTCTCAATGAAGTTTTACATAAGTAAAAACTCAGTATCACCTACTGAAGTTTCCGTCAAGATATGGACGTTTCCCTGGTCTTTTACACATGTGTTCTAATTTACTGGATGATCAGGATAAAGACTCATTACTCTTGGGCACAACAAGAGCTGATAGGTTAAACTTCCTTAGAATCATTTGCTTCACCTAACAATGACGCCGTCGGACGGGTAGTCGTTTCCCCGACAAAACATTAGACGGTTCCCTGGGTTTAAGATGTTTCCCTGGTGTTTTATAAATATACTTTACTCGACTGAATGCATGTGACAAAGAATGGTTACCATGCGCCAACACAAGTGCTGAATATGATGACAAAATTCATTATGAATCCATTCACGACCTCACATTGACGAGTCGATCGTTTCCCCGTCAAAACATTGATAGGTTAGGTTAGGTTATGATCGGTTCCCCACTCTTTATGCTTACACGACGTTTCCCACCTATTTTGTACATGTATTCTAATGTACTGCATGTAATATTCTACAAGTGTATTCTGATTTGCTGAATGATTATGATACAGAGTTGTTACCATGGGGGCACAGCTGCAACTAAATTTTTGACAAAATTGGGTTATGATCGGCTTTCCATTTAATTTGCTTACAGAACATTTCGCGGTTATTTTGTACATACATACCCACTAATTTACTCAATGAATATACTGGTAATGAAGACTCATCACCATGGAGTAGAGCTGCAGCTGAATGCTGAGACATTATTTGCAAATCGCTTCCATCACGTCACAAAAGATTATTCTTTGGTTATTGTGGCATACTGTTCTCTGCATTTTGTCATCAGCAAAACAGCCACAGTATTTGTAACCGTACAACACAAACTTTGTTATATTTGACCAATAAGTTATGGCTGAATGGCGGAAAACGTCCGACGGGAAGATGTTTAAGAGAAATTGTTTGTATGTGAGAAAAGAGAAGTCAAGGATTATCACCATTAAACAGCTGCATCTTTCTAATTTCAAAGTAACAAAGTATTGTAAATACTTTCATTTCTGCGCTAGTGATCTTGCATAGGCTGTTTGTCTGTGGCGTAACATCTCCAAATCTATCATTATACTGTAATATTATTTCAACTTGGTCTTATTTTCATATATTAATTCCTTGGAAACATCATACATAGGCCCAAAATAAGTTTTCTTTCCTGTTTCTCAATAATTTATCGCCCTTCATATTCTCCCTCCTTGTTTTTGTTGTGCGGGCATCTTGACTGAGTAAAATGAGAAGCACTTAAGTAACCTCATCGGGAGTACTTAAGTTTGTCATCTACAAAGTGTGCTTAAGGCCAGTAAGTATTTTGGTAGGTATCACTTAAGTATTCTGCCCAGACTTAAGTGCAACTCGTGAAAAATTTCGTCTGCTAAGTGTACTTAGCGATACTAAGTATTTTTGATGGTACCGGCCCTGAAGAATAATGATGGCATAACATTATATATTGACCATTTTGTTTGAAAAAAAAGCAGTCACACGCTCAAGTAAATTGCTTATATTCAGATTTACAACTTGTAAATACTGATATTATGCATTTTTTTCTTTGTAGTTTTCATGTGCAGACATACAGCTACCTGAATATTTATAAATAGCAGGGAAAGTGGAAAAAGTAACCACGGTAATAACTAAAATAATGACCGCTGTGTATACTTACGTGTAGACGTTTGTTTACTTGTAGTTCGGCATACCAAGATGGCTGCTAGCCAGTTTCCAGTAGCGCACAGAGGAGTCTTAGTGCGTGGTCTATTTGTATAGGTCCGTGACTGCAATGCTGGAACCTTACCAGGCCCCTGTTCAGTATCCTCCTTTGCCGCAGCGTTCTACTGAAAGTGGGAGGCGTTCTCATTGGGTTGGTGCGGCTCCGGGGTTCAGAGCAGATGAAATAGTGCTGGCACCTTAGTCCTGAAACTCTCCATGAAAGCGTCAGTGCTAGATACAGATATTTTTGAATTACACCAAGCCTTAGAGTCGGCTTGTGGAAGGGAGCCTAAAATCTCTTCCGAGGGTAATGGGAGCATACTTAAAGTGTCTTCCCCTTAAGAGAGCTCCCGTTTACTAGGTCTGACCTCTGTCTCTGATGCAGCCATTACATTTGTTCCTTATGGCAGTTTTAACCAGTGCAAGGGTGTCATATTTCCCATGATCTCTTCCGGTACTCAGAGGCACGGCTGTTGGAGGAACTATGGTCGTCTGGTGTGGTGAAGGTTGAGCGCCTTCAGAAGAAAGTCGATGGAATTTTGACCCTGACCCTAACCTTGTTTCTGACATTTGACAAATTAACGTTGCCTACATCTGTGAAGCTGGTTTGGCTGTCACTTCCTGTGAAGCCATATGTGCCAAGCCCTAAGGGCTGCTTCCACCGCCAGGGGTATGGGCACATTAGCCGATTTTGCCATGGTGCACAGGCTGGCCTTCCTGGTGTCTGTGTCTCCTGTGGTGGACGAAGCCATTCCAGCGACTGAGCAGGACGCCTGAAATGCTATCACTGTGGAGGTCCCCATGCTGTCTCTTTAAAAAACTGTCCTAGATACTGCCTGAAGAAAGAGATTTTGTCCATATGTACACGTGAGAGGGTTTCATTTCCTGAAGCAAAGAGGAGAGCCCAGACATGCTTCTTCCAACCAGGGTTACTTATGCCTCTGTCCTTTCTGGAGGACCTGTGCATCGTTCTGTGTCTAAGAAGTCACCCTGACCCATTACTATGCCCACTTCCCCATCTTGTGATTTGCTGGATGCTGTCCCAGGAATTAGTACTGAGGGTCAGAATGATGTTCATTCACCCTCTGCTCCAGCTGTGTCTGCTCCCATTTCGGTGACTGAGAAGTTGCCCCCTTCCGTGGTGGTGGCTGACGTCCATATTGATGCTTCTTGTCCTGAATCAAGCAAACCCTCCGTTATGTCCCTCTTGTGCGTGGCAAACGTCGCCACGGCCCCTCCGAATGCTCGGAGGCCGAGAACCTACCACCAAAGGTTGCAGCTGCGAAGCACACCATTTCTGCTCAGGATTTTCAAGAGTCCAGGCGAGTGCAGGCTGGGAATGGTATTTCAGCGGTCCAATACCCACCAGACAATGCTGATGCCCGGGTTCTTGATGCACCTACTCAGCTACATGAAACCTTGACCTTTCAAATCCTCATCCTGTGGGGTGCACTACTGATCATACTCCTACTGATGTCGCTGCCGCTTTAGTTGGCAGAAGGTATCTTCCAGTCTCCCTGCCAAGCTATCTCTTGCTCCACGACAGAAGAAAACCATTGTCCAGTCTTCTTCTTCTTCCTCCCCTTTGTTGTTTTCAAAAACAGGTATCTCGGGTTCCTCATCTAAGGGGTTAGCCATGGTTAGGAAATCGGTTAATAAACCTGATCCTCGGCCAAGTACTCGAAAACCTGTCAAGGTTTCCAGTGCCCAGAAACCTGGTACTGGGAGTGCCCAGATATAGTGCCACTCCACAATGGCATCTATAATTCGATGGAATTATCGGATTACGTGCTAGTTGGGGGAAATTGTGTAGTCTTATTGCCCACTTTTCCCCAGTATGTATATGCATCCAGGAGACCATGTTGGCGATGCTGCTCCTCTCGGTCCTCTTGGTTACCATGTATTTCATTCTGATCCTCATACTGGCCAGGGACATTATGGTAGTACTGCTATCCTAGTTAGCTGTGATGTCCCATTCACTTATCTGAGTCTTTCAACTCTACTGCAGGCTGTTGCATTCAGATTTTGCTTCATCATCAGTATAGGGTATGTAGTCTTCCCTCCAAGTGCTTCTGTTGAGAAGGTACATCTTGCCCAGCTTATTCGTGACCTTCCATCCCCCTTTCTTTTACTGGGCGATCTGAATGGTTGTCACTCACTGTGGGGTGACAGTATGACCAACCCTAGAGGTGCAATGCTGGCTTCTTTGGTGGAGGATGAGGAGCCGCGGGTGTTGAATTCGGGTGAAATGATGTACTTTCATGGTCAGACTGGTGTTTTCACGGCCATTGATTTGCCTCTACGCTCAGCTACTTCTGTTTTAGTTTTTATGTGGAGTGTGTTGCCAGATATGCATGGCAGCGATCACTTCCCTATTATTTTATCTTATGCTGAGTGTGAGCCACAATGTCGTCTCCCTCGCTGGCGCCTGAATAAAGCAAATTGGCCACCCTTCAGAGAGTTATGTTCCACTGACCGCACTGTGGACGGCTTTGTTAGTGCTGGTGAGGCAGTGGCTTATATAACTGATGTAATGCACTCAGCAGCTCTTCTATCTATTCCCAAGACCTCTGGTCAATTTCCTAAACGTCCAGTTTCTTGGTGGACTCCTGAATGCACCTCTGCAGTGAGGGCCAAACGGGTCGCCTTCTCTCGGTCTCGCCACCATCGTGGGGACACTCAATATTTGGTGGCTTTTTGGAGGATGCATGCTCATGCACATTGCGTGTTGAAGGAGGCCAGACGTTCGTCATGGCAGGAGTACGTTTCCTTCATTCACTCAAGAACTACTCTCACCCAAGTGTGAAACGAGGTCAGAAAGATTTCTGGCAAATTTTCTGTTCCTTCCCCTCCTGCTTTATATGTTGTTGAAGGGACAGTGACTGAGCCCTTTGCTGTTGGTGAAGCATTTGCCCAGCATTTTGCTGGTGTGTCTAAAAAGGACATAGATTCGCCTTCAGTATGCCAATATCAGCGCTTGGAAGCCTGTAGCCTCAGCTTCACATCTTTTGGGGGAGAGTCTTACAATGTCCCTTTTTCTGTTTCTGAGCTTCGTGCAGCTTTGTCACAGTGTCATGATTTGTCTTCTGGCTGTGATGATATTTCATACGCCTTTTTACGTCATATGTCTGATGAGTCCCTTTCCTTTTTACTGGCGCTATACAATAGAATTTGGTGTAATGGCGAGCTTCCATCTTCTTGGGGTGTTGCTGTAGTTATCCCCATCCCTAAGCCTGGCAAGGATCATCTGCAGGCAACAAATTATCGTCCCATCTCTGTGACCTCTTGTGTTTGCGAAGTGTTGAAGAAGATGGTAAATGGCCGGCTCATGTGATATTTGGAGAGGGGAAATTACTTATCACCAATCCAGTGCGGTTTTCGTAAAATGCGATCTACCACTGATACCCTACTGTCCTTAGAATCTTCTGTCTGTGAGGCTTTCTCCACTAACCAACACCAGGTTACTCTCTTCTTTGATCTGGAGAAGGCATGCGACACTGCTTAGCATCATGGCATTTTACTTTCACTTCATGAGTTTGGTCTTCATGGGACCTTGCCTATTTTTATTCAGCAGTTTTTATCTAATCGCTTTTTAAGAGCCCAAGTGGAAGGAGTGCTTTCTAATGCTCGTGCACTTGAAGATGGAGTACCACAGGGGAGTATCTTTAGTGATACTCTGTTTAGTGTGGCCATTAATAGTGTAATAAGTGTACTTCCCAAGGTGTGCGAGACCCATTATACGTAGACGACCTCTCAATTTCCTTCGCTGCATCTAGGATGTCTCTGATAGAGAGGAAGTTGCAGCTGGCTCTTAATAGAATTTCTGAGTGGGCTGAGTCTCGTGGCTTCTGTTTTTCTTTAAAAAAGGCAGTGGCTATGCATCTCTGTCTTCTTCGGGGGGTTCACCCAGACCCTGACTTGTATCTTTATGGTCGAAGGATATCCTGTGTGGAAGAGACTAGGTTTGGCGTCTTCTGTTTGATAAACGACTAACCTGGGTTCCTCATTTTCGTTTTGTGAAGGCAACTTGTATTAAGGCTTTGAGTCTTCTGAGGATTTTGAGACATACTTCTTGGGGTGCTGATCGTTAGACCCTCCTCCTCTTGCATAGCTCTCTTACCCTGTCAAGACTTGAATATGGGTGTGAGGTCTACTCCTCTGCAACCAATGCCCGTCTCTGGATACTGGATTCTGTACATCATGCTGGTATACGATTGGCAACTGGGACATTCAGGTCATCTCCGATATCGAGTTTGTTGGTGGATGCTGATGCCCTCCCTTTGGCTTTGCGTCGCCAGTCGTTGATGACTAGATGTTGGTATTGTCTTCACCGCCTCCCAGACTCTGTTTCTTGTGCCATTGTTTCCCAGGATTCCCAGCCATCTGTTTATGACTCGAATCCTAGTTTTCCAAAGCCCTTTGTTTACAGGGTCCAATCTGTTATGTTAGCCCTTTCTGTTCCAAGACTGGCAGTCTGTCCACATCGGATTCCGAGGGTGGGTTTCTGGCTACTACCTCGTGTAACATTCTGTAGGTCGATCGTTGAAAAAAGGCCTTATTTCCCTCTCAGGTGTCCCTCTCTCTCTTTTTAGAGCATGCCTCCAGTCATGAGGGTTCTATCCCTATCTATACAGATGGATCTAAGACTGATACTGGAATAGGCTTTGGTGTTGTCTTCCCTTCCTTCAGTAGGGGGGTGGCCTTCCTGGTGTTGCTTCAGTGTATATGGCAGAACTGACTGCAATTTTATTTGCTCTCCAAATTATTTTTACTCTCCCCCAATCTGCTTTTGTGATTTTTAGTAACTCCCGTAGTGCTCGTTCTGCACTGGAGTCTTTGAATGCGTCCCATCCACTGACCACTGGTTTTATCAATTTTAGAATGGCTTGTTCTTCTTGGTCGTCGTGGCCATTGTGTATATTTCTGTTGGGTTCCCGCACATGTTGGCGTGATGGGCAATGAGAAGGCAGATACTCTAGCTGAAGCTGCGTCATCTCAACGGCCACCTACCAACTACCCGGTTCCCACTTCTGATGTGACACCTTTATTGCAATACGCAGTTCATATGTTTTGGCAGAGACAATGGGATGGTGTCGCCGATAATAAGCTAAAAGAAATTTTTCAGAAAGTGACTGTGCAGAGGGTTCTCCCCTCCATACCTCGGCAATTGGAGGTGGCTCTTACCAGGCTTCACTTTGGGCATTCTTGGCTTACGCATGGGTTCTTGATGAGTGGTGGGGCTCGTGATGATTGCCTTGTTCCCCTTACTGTCCGTCACTTGCTGGTCGAGTGTTCAAGTCTGGGGGACCTATGTCAGAGATTCCTCCATAGACATAAGGGGGCAGATGGTGCCTACTGTCTGTCTTTGATGCTTGGTGGAGCCTCCAGCGATTTTATTGATGTTTTTAGTTTTCTACAGGAGGTGGGCCTCCTTCAACCTTTATAAGTAACTGATATTTTATAAACTATGCTATTTTTCGTGTTTTATTTCTAATAATGAGTAATATCTTAATTTTGAAAGTGTACATATTTTGTGGCATTTTTTTAGCTTGTTGTCCGGCGGCATATGACTCTGGCAGTTGAGCTACCCGATTTTAATTATATTCATTCAATCAATCTTGGAGTTCACGATACGAAAAAGGGAGGTTGTAAGACTCCACCTTCTCTGAATGGAAGTCTAGCACCCTTGGCTCCTCTATCTCCCGTTGTCTGGCAAAAATTGGTGAGCTGGTATCTATGACTGACAACGGCAAAGGCAGACGCAAAAATATCGGCAACAACTGCAGGGTCAGCAACAGGTTCACCATTAGACATCAGCACGGGGGACCTGCCTTGAGTGAATTTTCCCGAAATCTTTCGCACCCGCTTCCACACCTGAGACAGTGGCGTCTTTGAGTTTACAGATGACACATAAGCCATCCAAGAGTCCCGCCCAGCTTGTTTCAGTACCCAACGAGCCTTAGCCCACGCCTTCCTGAACTATGACAAGATAATGCTCTGTCCTGCATCTGCGATAATGGGAGGAAGCTAACTTCTTAGCATGTACAGCAACACTGCAATCCACATTCCACCATGGGACAGGTTGACAGCTGAAATACAGGAGTTAGGGGCTGGAGCCACAAATCACACGGCGGCTGGAGCAGACAACACCAGCACCCCCAACCCCCCCAGTACCACCGGGGGACTGCCGCTGACACAGAGCGGCTGGGAACAGGAACGGCTTACCTGTGTCACTTCCCGGCGCCCCTCTTGCGCCCAGGTGGTGGCCCAGAAAGGTAGCAGTCACCGGCACCTAGTATATATTTGTCCGGGGGATGGGCTCTGCCCCCCCCCCACGCCAGCGTCCTCTGTCGCCATGCAGAGGATGCCCCCTTGTTTACTTACTGCCACCCTCTGACGGGCTCTCCACCCCAAGCCCGTGCCACACCAGTGTGGCGAATCTAAAAAAAAAAAATCCACTCAACAGGTAAGGGGTGGAGTTTACAACTCCACGCAACGCCACGGTATCAGCCATAGTCATACCGGGTACAGGACAGAACCGGCCACAGTCCGTTCCCCGGTTGCATCCCCGCCACAGGGCCGCGACACGCACGCGTGTCGGTTGGGCAGGACTGACCACAAGTTGTCCGTCTCCTGTAGGCGTTTCCCCCACAGCGGCACCGCAGTACTGGCCACAAGCATTACTGGGCACGAGGCAGGATCGGCCATCGTCCGTCTCTCAGCTGCTAGTGTTCCTAGCTCACCGGCACGGGCCATTAGCCGTCCCAGAGCTCTCACCTCCTGTGCCTTTCCAACGTCGGGCACAAGTCATGTCGGGCCAGAGGTAAGGCAGGCCATCAGCCGCACTGAAGCTGTCCTCCCCTGTGCAACCCAGGTGTCAGCCACAAGTCACGTCAAGCCAGAGAAAGGGCAGGCCATTAGCTGCAAGGAAGCTATCCTCCCCTGTGCAACCCAGACGTCGGCCACAAGTCACGTCGGGCCAGGTGTAAAGCAGGCCACTGTCCGCTTCCCTACTACAGGAGGACCTACAGCTGGAGAGGACCCTTCACCTGAGGTGTGGCAAGGCCTTGCCCAAGGTCTTGGTTCCCTACGACTCCACCCGGGTGAACAGCAGCCGAACCAGAGCCCCCGCAGACCTCACAGCCGACGACGGGCCCTGTCCATTACTCCCCCGGCCTGAGGTTCCCGTGAGGCGACCCTGCCAGCGACGCCGCCCTCTAGCAGTTGCCGCAGCCCAGCTGCCCCGGGTTCCAGTGCCGTGGGTCCCCAGTTGCCCCAGGAGTTGCCCTGAACACCAGGGCGCGACCTACCTGTGGGCGAGGTCTCCCTAAGTCGCTCCCAGGCCCGATGACAGGCCCGTCTCCTGGCTCTCTTCGGGCCGAGCCACTAGCCCCACGGCCACGTGTGGGGCTCTGCCCAGGAACGCACCACTCTGCCCTTCCTCCGGACGGAGGAATCAACCTGGGCCCACCAGTGGTAACCAAGTGAGTGGACTTTATACATGTGTGTACTCTTAAACCCAGATATGTGTGTGCATCGACAGATATCTCACGCGTGATCCCCTACAGTGTATTCTCGAGTTTAAGTGACCAGGAACCCAGATTATATGATTGGACGAGCCCAATAGACAGAACGTGGCCTGACCTATATCTCGGTAGAGTCCTGCTGTCTCGGACAGTCTTTGTGACCAACAGAATATACCCATTGTATTGTTGTGCCGTTCCCTTGTGTTTACACTCTCCCTCCCCCGTGTTCAGTTAAATCTTCACTCCGCCCTGTGCCCGGACACATTCGTCAAGTTATACTAAAATATCGCAGTTCCCCCTGCCAGTGATCCCTACGGGCAACACTACCTGAGATAGACTTCCGGCCACCAGGTACCTGTAAACCAGGTGTAATGTAACTCATATATGGTGCCGTCCAGTGCTATACGGGTTTGAGAAATTATAGTAAATTCATTCCTGTGTCCTAAAATATAAGTATGTTGTATGTGCCATGAGTGTCGGGTTAATAGTATCATACCTCAACCAGAAGGTATAGTGACAGACTGCATTTGTGTACAGAGTTAACTTACCCCCGACCAACCCCATTGTAATATTTTGTGATGTATTGTTGTTCTTTGTGAAATATCTGGAATGCATGTGTAATATTTACTGCCTTGTTTTTGTGTCCAGTCCTACTCTTTGGAGTTACCTCCCGGTCTAGAATAGGGACCCGCTTTAGCCTGCATATTTGAGGGCGAGAAACCGACCCACAAATACGTAGCATAACACTAGCAATACGTGCCAGAGGTATTAGGAACAGCATGAAGGGCAGCAGAATGCAGAATGGAGGTAAAGAACGAAACAGCCTCATAAGGATGTGCAAAGTCTTCAACTGAGACATTAACAGATATCGAAGAGGAGAAAAGGGACCAGTCTGCCTTATCCAATCTCCAGACGGCAACAGGGGCTAGATACTGCTGCAGTAAGGAGGATGGGGAAGTGATCACTTCCATTGAGATCATCCATAACCACCCAGGTACAGTCCAGGAGACAGTCAGGAGAGCAGACAGGGAGGTCAACTGCAGTATCCAGACTCTCTGGATACTGCATCCAAGTTGCAGAGTCAGTACACTCTTGTTATCACCTTTTAAAGGCTGTAACAAGAGGCAAATGATATCCACACTACACCATCAGGGTCCGGCTCCATACTGAGTCTCAGGGCCAGGGTTGCCAGGTTGCCAGGTCAGAAACTGCCAACCTGCCGAGTTCCTCTCCAAAACCCGCCCAATCCCGCCAAAATGTCATCCTTCTCATCCGCCCAAGAACCGCCTTGACAGTAATCACAGATTAATAATATTAGGTTTACAGGTGAGCAACAAATGACGTGAAAAATATTTATATTTTATACAACCTTCATACATTAGCAGCACCTTAGTCATATATTAAATGAATAGGGAAACAACTATTTAACATTAAATTAATGCTAATGAATTATCAACCTTTTCACATATTAAGGGATAAGAACATATGAATATAAGAATCAAGCAGTTCCTCTAACACTGATGGCACAAGCACGTTATTTATCAGAGCAGTGCACTTTGTTCTATGAAGAGAAAGGTCCTTTGCTGAAATAGTTTTCACTGCTTCACCCAGGTGATCAATTGTACTTATGCTTGAGCGACGGGCAATATGTGCAGATAATTTGAGCTCCGCAATTTTCACACTTGTCTTCTTTCACTTATGTGATGCCTGCATCAAAAGTGTTCTTGTGGCGGAAAAGGGAAGAGCATTTTTCTTGTACTTTTATGTTGCACACTGATCTTTCAAATCTGCATGGTGGTCTCTCAAGATTGTTTTACAACATTTGCAAAAGGCCTTTGTTTCATCACCTGGGACACTGACAATCCATTCTAGCAATGCATTTTCTTTTTCCCAGCTTTTATTGTATTTTCTGTTATACTTTGCATATTTACCCATTGCCTTCCCAGTTCCACTATCCAGCAAACCTCCCTTCACTGCTCCCTGACTAAACCTGAAATGCTGCCTCTCTTATTTTACCACCACTGCATACATGTCCGCCAGGCCCTGTGACCTGTGTTTGAATGTGGATTAGGGGAGTTATGCCGAGGAAGGGCTGGGCTGGGTGCTAATGGTTTGGTCAGTTCCACCCACCACCTGCCCTCTTGAAATCCCCGGTCACCCTCGTTTTTGCTACGACTCGAGATTTACAGTAAGGTTAATTCAGTAAGGTTAATTTAGCAAATGCCCTCTCTAGCTGAAGCCGCCGAAAACCCGCCAGTTAAGATATAAACTCACCTAAAAAGACGCCCAACCGCCAATGTTAAATTTTACCAGCCAACCTCAATTAAATACCGCCTAATTTGGCGGGAAATCCGCCAACCTGGCAACTCTGCTCAGGGCATTGACAAGCGCCATATATAGGCACCATGACATCTAGTGGTGAGTCGGGCCCTAGCGGCAATTCAGACGCTGGGGAGTTTGCTTGCCATATCTGTGAGCGTTTATTTACAACATGAAAGAGCCTGGGTGTGCATATCGCAGTGCTCACCCAGACCGCTACTTCGCTAACAAGGAGCCAATAAGATAAAAGGCCAAGTAGACCGAAGCTGAGGCCTGGCTCCTGGCCTCCAAGGAGGTAAAAGTCTGGAGAGAGAATCCAGCAGCAGCCCATAACATCAATCAGCTGCTGTTGAACTCTTTCCCAAACTGATCTCTCGAGGCAACCAAATCCCGAAGAAAGTCCGCTGCTCACCGGGCCCTCGTGGAGGAGATAACCTCAGCTGGCTCCCAGCAACACCAGAAGGCCTTGCCCATGCAGAGGGTTAGGTGAGAGATGCAGGTGTGACACTGGAAGGTGGAGAAGAAGGTATTGACCAGAGGAGAAGGCCAACTATTTTCGGGGATGTGGAGCAAAGAGAAGGAGTTCAGGAGTTAAACTGGAGGGAAATTATGGCAGCAGTTTCCTCCATATGCAAACAATTGTCTATCCAAGAGAGGGCTGATCTGGGTGAGTTGGTTCCTCTGATGTGGAAGGAGCTTCCTTGCATGGGAGCTCCGGTGATGGCTAGAGGTTAAGAACTGGGCAGGCAGCTCCCTTAGGGCGTAGACGGGCGTACAAATACGTACAGTGAGAAATGTACTTTCAGTATTGCTTGATCAGCATGGGTCTCAGATGGATGATGAATCTTTAAGAACTTTCATGAATCATGATAGAAGCAGAATCCATAGTAAATGGTCGTCCTCAAACTGTAGACACACTGAACTCTCCTGAGCACTTAGAACCACTGGCACCCAGTATGTTATTGACCATGAAATCTAAAGTCGTACTACCTCCTCCAGGCAGCTATGAGAGGGTAGATGTGTATTCAAGGAAGCGCTGGCGTAGAGTGCAGTACTTAGCAAATGAGTTTTGGTCATGATGGAAAAGGGCGTTCTTGCAATCTCTCCAGTTGATAAATAAATGGGTAAAGCCACGAAGAAACTTGCAAGTAAATGACACAGTAATTGTAAAGGATGAAACTTTGGCAAGAAACAATTGGAAGTTGGGAAAAATAGTAGAAGCCCTTTCTGATGAAGATGGTCATGCAAGAAAATTAAAGTTAATGATATCAGACTCAAAGTTAGATAACCAAGGTAAATGTGCTTAAGCCATCACGTTCATTGAAAGACCAGTTCACAAACTCATTTTGTTAGTTGAAACAGAGTGAGACCGGGATATCCCCACCAAAGAGCCTGCTTAAGTGCCAAAACTGTGCCAAAGTCTATTCTTCCTCACAACATTAATATTATTTGTCTAATTTTGTATTAGTATTAATTTTTTACTTTTATACTCATTAAAATATAAGGTAAATTGTTCCCACAATTTAGGGGAGCCATGTAAATGTCACAGTCATTATGTGCACGCCATTATATATATATACCCAGTAAATATTAATGTTAAGAATTGTATCTTTATTTACAGTTTAGTAACACTGTGCAAAAGGTGTCACTTCAATCGTTGGCAATTTGTCAACAAATCCGGATCTGTTTTGCTTTGTCTTATGCGAACGGCCACCAACCATAACAAACTACGGCCTCAGGGGCCAAGCTGAGAGGTGACCGAGGTACAGTATTATATTTCAGTATATCTATAGTATCCTATGATATTTGCCTGTAGTACAGTATGTGAATGATGTATCATAATGTTAGGACATAACTGAAGAAGACCTAACATGTTGGATTTACTGATATTATTCAAAATAAGAAGTTAAATGTTTGAGTTTGTTTCGTAGACAAAGAAATGATTACCTTTCAGTTTTACGGGAATGACTGGGATACATAGGACTGAACAGAATATCAAGATGTAATAGAAGGAATAAAGTGTCAAGAAAGAATCCTGGTAATTTCCCTGTAAAGCTTCTGCCTTGGCCACCTGAGACAGCACTACCGAATGAAATAGTGTGCGCCAAAACAATTCATTAATTTAAGATGTATGATGAAAATGGTTTAAGACACGGGACAGTACGAGCTTGACACATTCCAGTACAGATACAATTAGGTAAGGACACAAGTCCTGGCCTGGGACAGGCCTACAGGTTGAGGTGGCTGGCATGAAGGCCACCAACAGTCACAAGCAAATCACTCAATGGCCTTACTAATTACTAATATAAATTTCATTAATGGAGACTTAGATGAGCATGTATTATCATAAATACACAGTAAGATAAGCATTGAGTGGGTTAGATAAGGACACACAACATAGATCCAAGTACTGCATCAGGCCAGGCCCAGTGATAATTTGTTAAAAAAAAAAAGACAACATTCTGTTGAATGTAAGGTGGTGATGAAAGACGTGTAGTTCTCATATTTCCACTTTAAATAAGTAATTTAATGCCAAATTGTTATCCTAATTTAGTTTATATTTCAGTGTGTTTGGATAAGTTACCATGTGTTAGTTTAGATTAGGCTAGGTTATGGTTAAATAAAGTTACTTTAGACTGTATTAGGTTAGGTTAGGGTTGGCTTGGTTAAGTTAGGTTAGGTTATATTTGGTTGGGTTAGGTTATATTGTTAGGTTAGACAACAATAGTTAGGTAACGTGTGTTTGAATAGGTACAGTAAGATTTGGCTTGTAATAAGAGGTATTAATCTAGGCTCATGTTGTCCTGTCTTCAGTTATTATGGATATGTTAGGACGAATTTATTCAGCTAATGGAAAAATATACTGAACTGGTGGTGTTATATACAAGGTGCTATCCATAATTTCCTGGACTAATGCTATGTAAATTTGAAAACTCACCATAGCTCCTATTAGCCACCATCACTCTCAAAGTAGTTCCCTTGCGCATCGATACACAGATCCCAGTGCTTTCTTCATTGCTGGAACATTCCCTGGAAGTCCTTTTCGATGAAAGTGTCAAGCACTGCATGCTATCCTTCTGGATGTCCTCAGTGGTATCAAAACAATGCCTTCTCAGCTGAATCTTCAATTTTGGGAACAGAAAAAAGTCACAGAGGGCCTGAACAAGAAGGTATCATCTTCTGAGGCAAGTCCAAGACACTGATGCGTTGCTGCATTTGGTCAGGTGTTAGGAGCCTGGGAACAAAGTTGGCTGTGATGCAGGGCTTGCCCAGTTCTTCAGTGAGAATCCTCAGACATGTACAAAACCAATTCCCACCTCCTCACCAGTATTGTCAATGGTCCGACGACAATCCTTGTGGATGAGCTACTGAATTTTTGCGACATTCAGAGGAGTTGTGCCAGTTGAGGGCCTCCCTGCGTGGTTGTCATCGTCATCCAATGTTCGACTAGTCTTGAACCGTGCTTGCCACTGAAACACCTGTGTCCGACCAAGAGATTGCTTACTAAACACTTGTTTAATCATTGTCACTAACTCTTTTGGATTTTTTCTGAGGTTTGCAGAAAATTTGATGGAAAGTCGCAGTTCCTTTTTTATATCTATCCGAAAATCACCTGACGACACATGCACGGGAGCAAAAAAAATGAATGTCACAAATCCCCACATCTGCATAGCTCCTCGCCGCATGACACACTGACTCACAGTGCATGTTAGTACTGCCACCTAGAGGCGCTACTGCAGTCCATTTAGGCATAGTGATCTCTGTCCTGAATGACTTTGAATCCAGTGCAGTTGCCCTTTTTAACGTCCTATAATTCTAAAGGGATTGGTAGTGACAGAATGCAGAACGTCAGTCCAATGATTCTAGAGGGTTTTGGCGGCAACAGAACCCAAAATAATTCAGTGTAACAGCACTAGGCTGGTATTGGAGGCATCCAGTCTACATTAGGAAACAAATGTGGAGACAATCAATAGTTTAGTGGTGCAGAGGTGGCATTAGGTGAAGTAACTTGACACCCGTATTCACCACATAGGACTTGCCAGATGTGATAGTTTTTTTTTTTTTTTTTTTTNACCCCAGACTGTCTGTTTAGCTCATAAACCACGGAGTTGTGTGAGGCGGTCCTGGCACTTCCAGCAGGTGGCAATTTGCGATCTTACTTATTTTTATAAAATATAGCCCCAAAATAGCCTGAGTTATATAAATAGCACTCAGGTATCTCCAACATTTTTTCATATACTGTATATTTATATTTTGAAGGCCCCGGCTAATTAACCCTTTCACGCATGGTACTGCGATTTGCGTTCATGTGGTGTGGTGTGCCAAAGCACAGGATCGCAAATCGTGTGAAAACGCGAAAAAAATTAACCCAAAAATAAGTTTTCGGTCGATTTGCGTCAAATTTTGTAGCATTCTAGCAGCCACATATCTCTCCCGAGGTAAGACTTTGGCAACACTGCAATGACTCCTATGTGCCTGTACGTAGTGATAGAATGTCAGTGCTCCACTAGCAGCCAGACAGCAGGGTCGTGCTGTGTTGTGTTGTCCCTTTAAATCCGCCATTTTCCCTCTCCCACCCGATTCTGAAGCCATTATTGAAATACAGTAATCCCTCTAATATTCGACGTAATAGAGCCAAAGACATGTCTGGATATTGGTTTTGTCCGGATATTGGTCCTGAAGCTCCAGCACTGGTTTTTCATGACCCTAACCTAACCTAACCTAAATCAGAAAACTACCTTCCTACCTCCCTACTGGACATGTATAGCACTTATTTAGGTCCCTTTTCACATAAATAACGCATACATAGCATGAATTTATTGAATTTTAACCAAAAAATGATGATTTAGGGGTGAGTGAGTCATAGGAGCTCAGAACTTGCCAGCATAGTATAAGTAAGTATCGGACATGGAAATCATCTTTTCTCACATTTTATGCACTAAATTATTGGATACAAAGCATCAAATACAGTAAATGATGTTAATTGCTACCAGAAAAATGGTTAGGTTAGGTTAAGTTAAGTTAGGTTAGGTTAGGTTAGGTTAGGTTAGGTTAGGTTAGGTTAGGTTAGGTTATGACCGGACATGAAATTCACTGCTTCAACCTTTTTCATAGCTGGTGCACTTAATAACCATGCATGAAAGAATTAAATTAAAAGCAGGAAATTATGATTAACACAATGTTAGGTTAGGTTAGGTTAGGACCGGACATGAAATTCACTGCTTCAGCCTTTTTTCTAGCTGTTTTACTTAAGAACCATGCATGGATAAATTAAATAGCAAGCAGGAAATTATGATTAACATTTAGGGTAATTTTTAAACACATGTACAGCATGATGAAAACACGTTAGGCATGAAAATCTTTATGGTAACCATAGGTTAGGTTAGGTTAGGACCGGACATGAAATTAACTGCTTCAACCTTTTTTCTAGCTGTTTT
>JAGKTI010013970.1:0-22303 GCA_018397915.1 Birgus latro
AGGAGTTCTTGTTCATGCAGAGCGACCTGGAAGACTAGCAGTTGCGATTAGACCTCGCCATTTACGTGCTACAACAAAGAAGAAAAAAGAAGGCACAGAGGAAGAGGGCCTACTGGATGGCACCATAGCTACTGAGGCGACCAAGTTTCGGGCAATACGATAATCTTCTGCTGGAGCTGGGTGCTGAGGATGTGAAGGTCTTCGGGATGCAAGTTATTGCTCCAACACGTCGTCACACTTACGACAAGTTACGACAACCTACGACCAGCTAAGACACGCTAAGTCACAGCTAAGACAAATGACGTTACCGTCAGGACATGTCACTTTCTCCTCCTTGTCGGCTCCCATGCCGACAATTTTTTAACATTCCAAAAATTGTGGTAGCGCACCAAGAACCGTGAAGAATGACCGAGTTCTCCACGTCAGCACTACGTCAACGCTAAGTCACGCCACGGTACTCATGACGATATGCGGTGAAACACGAAGCCATGAAGATCGTGGCGTGTCGTAGGAAAGTTCCTGACAGTGGGACATAGGCCTTACTTTTGATACTGTAACCATTTTTAAGAATAAAGAGGACCACTCAAATTGTGACAACAGCAAATGTATCTCCCTCCTTGTGAATATTAGCAAAGTACTAGCCAAGATAATTTTAGCCAGACTGACAAAACATCTGAATTAACACTTTCTGAAACACAATGTGGATTTCAGATGGAACAAAGCACCTATGATAATATCATAGGTGTTTTGTTCGATCTTTGTTGCCCGATAGATACAAGAGAAATGCCACGAGGAGAACTATGACGTATATTGCATTCATCGAACCTGTAAAAGCATTTGACAGTACAAACAGGGAACATTTATGAAATGCACTTAAAAAATCTGGAGTTCAAAACAAATTTCTTACGATCCTGAAAAGCCGACAGGACAATATAAATATTCGTGTCCATAGATGGGAGCAAATCCGAACCTTTCAACGTGAACGTGGGAGTAAAGCAAAGATGTGAGCTGGCTCCTGCCCTTTTCAACTACTATCTCATTGTAGTTACCCTCATAAGTCACAAACAAATAAACCTGATGATGGAAAAAAAATCCAATTCCGTCTAGGCGGTAACTTACTCTCAGACATCGTCAAGTACAATCAAAGACTGAAATGGCTAATTTCAAAGAGCTGCAATATGCTGATGACTCTGATGTCCTTGCAAATACCCTAGAAACCTACAACAGAGTCTCACCAACGCCTCCAACGTATACCATGCAATGAGGCTCCAAATAAATGTCAGTAAAACAGAAACAATCCAAAAGAGCCTCTTGTATTTCAGATAAATGAAGAAAGTGTAAAACAAGTGAAGAATTTTACCTACCTTAAAAGTGTGCTCATACTTAAACGTAACCCTGATGGAGAGCAACGACTCAACCATGCCACATCCTCTTTTGGTCGTCTGAGATCCAATGTCTTTGAAAACACCAACTTGAGAATTGAGACGAAGGTATCGGTATATACGGAAGTATGCCTCTTTACCCTCTTGAGGCCGAGTATTTAATTTTGCCCCGTGACTCTGACCTTCGAATGATTGTTTCCAAAACCGAAATCTTTCCATTAAATTTAGCCCAGTGGGATCAAAACTGTCCACACTGACCTTGCCTTATAGTCCTGACCCCTGATAAATTGCTCTCAAAATCGATTATCACCTTTGGCTGACACACAACCCTTTTACAAAGTTTTATCCAATTCGAATAAAAACTGAGTTATCGGATCAAACATTTAACTTTATCCTATGACCTTGACCCCTGGCGGACTGTTCTAAAAAACTATCCCTTTCATCCCTGCTTTATCCTCATCCATTCACGAGCTTGATCCTCATCCATTCACGAGCTTGGGTCTAAATTGGTAAAAAAAAAAAAAAAGTCTGTTTTGCTAACACACACACACACACACATGACCGGATAAACACCGCTGAAGCTCTGGGCTAAATTAGATATGGGGACCCCCTGTCCAGGGTAACGGGCCCCGATATACAACTTTAATGATCACTAATGGACCCTGTGTGATGCCAGCTGCTGTAATTTTCGTCATCTATCCAATTATTTATTAACATTTTGATTTACATATATACATTTTTTAAATAAATATGGGTCCCCTCAGTGATCAGGGCCCATGGCTGCAGCCTCGTCTGCCTTGTGGTTAATCCGCCCCTACACACACACACACACACACAGCACTTCTAAAAACATTCCCCACCTTGTAGATTTTTAGACAAAAGGCTACCAGATTAGCAATAAATTGATTATTATTATTATTATTATTGTTGTTGTTGTTGTTGCTGTTGTTCTTCATCTTGTTGCTGCTGTTGTTATTGCTGCACACACACACACACACACTTAGTTAATTACTTATTGACTTCAAGCTGTCCTTCTGCTACAGCCTCAACTTCACAAGGATAGTGTGTTTTTCATTTCTTTGTGTGTGGCTGTGCAGACCAATCATGGATCTGCAAACTTTGCCACATGGTCGGCATTGCAAATCTGGGTTGGCTGGGAGAACTCTGTTTTGGTTGTGCCTCCATTGTTTACGCTTTTCCCAGGCCAAGTTCCAAGCTTCTTCGGGATGACTGATTCCTTCGCTGCAAAGGGATCACCATTGTTTTCTGTCAGAGGCATTAGTTGCATTTCTTCAGATTCGTTTTTATATGTGTAGTGCCATAATTTTAAGTGTTGGGTAAGCTAGTATTGTAAGTGTAATCTTAAATTTAAGTATTATTGTAAATGTAATCTGCACAATGCAGTGTTTAGCTGCTAAGTCATACATTTAAGTTTAGTCTTAGTTAATGTTCATAATGTGAGTATGGTTCTGCTACTGATAATACTAAGTCGAGCATTTGTATGAATATGATTAATGTTTATACATATGGATCAGCTGATTCCCAGCGAACGTGCATAGCCGCGTAAGCTCTAGCAAGAGTTAACGATCGCGAATGTCTATATACTTCATACTCTGAAATAGAGACTGATATGTTAATGTTAATAGCGTTCCCCTTTTGAACTACGTAGTGGTGAATTGTGAGTTGTCTGAGTTATAACTGTTGATGATAGTCATTATTCAAGCGCGATATTTGCAGTATTAGCCTCGCATTGCAAGTCACTGTAGGGCCATAAAACCAGCATGGTGATAAATCGTTCAGATTCTTATTCGTTTGGTTTCAATATAGTTAAAATTCCTGTACACCTATTACAAAAATTTTAAACATCGTAAGTCAGTTCTCTATGTGTGTCGAGTGCAGATGTATTCTTCATATTCTTTAGAAATCTTAGAAGAAGCACTGATATTGCAATTAATCAATGAAAGTTCTAGCCAATTCCCGAATACTGAAATAGAAGTTTATACAAGACGCGGAGCAACACACATCAGCGAGATTGCTGCTCCGCTCTCTACCATTGCAGGTTAGTGCTCAACCACTGAATTTCCCTCCCCCCCCTTACTCGTGTAATGTAAATCCTCATATACGTTAGTAAGTTAACTTGGTGATATTTCCCCTGACTCCTCTTGTATTGAATAATGAGATTGCCACTCCACTCTCTACCGTTGCAGGTCAGATGTTCCTGAAGCCAACTGGCTTGGGATTAACCACTGCCTAACGTCTGTCCACACTAAATCCCCCCTTAGGTTATGTAATCCAAGCGAATATCGGCTGGTCCACTTGAATAATCCATCCATTTGGTATACTATTTTTAATTGCATAAGATTTCTGAGTTGAGGTACATATTTAGCCCTAGGAGAATGTTGAATATTGATCCATTTGAATATTTCGCTAGAATATTGTGTCCATTTGAATATTTCACTTGAATATTGTGTCCATTTGGATATTCCATTTGAATATTGTGTCCAATTTATATCTAATCTTTGAGTTATTTTTGTATGTTTAGGCTTGAGAGATAATGTTTTAGGTTTCATCCCGAATAGTCCGAGACCATGGGATTACTGTATTCACTTGTATCAACATCATTTTGAGTGTTAATTCAGTTTGTGAAGATTCATAATTCCCTATAACTGTTTCATTTGAATATTCATTTATTTGTGAAGATTCATATTCTTAGAGTTATAGATCCTAATTATACTTTGTTTTGTGTCAACCACAGTCTCGAAGAATAATGTGTCTTTCAGTTCTTGCTCAGTCACAATTCGAAGAGTAATGTTTTTTTTTTTTTCCCCGTTCTTATTATTTAGTAAATCTTCGGTTAAGTCACTTTGAGTTTGAATTTTGCTCTCCTCTAAGGAGCAGTATATGTGAGATTGAGTGGCCCGCAAGGGGTACTAATATCTACTTGCTCATGTCCAGTAAATGAGATCACGTTACCCTATTTACCATAATGTCTAAAGTCTCATTAACGTCACGCTACCCTGTTTGTCAATAAGATCACGCTGCCCCATTTCCCATATTCTCTATTGTCTGATCATCAGACTGGTGGCAGAATATTTTCTAAGTTTCTCATCATTACGGTGACACTGCAATTCTGAACATTACACTGGTGGTTAAAGAGGTGGGATGAGATATTGTTGTGGGATGAGATTTTGTTGTGTGATAGTTATAGTTGATGAATAAATCGAGATAGAATGCCTCAGTAACAGTACACTAGAGGCCCACTTAATCTTGCAATGTTTCTAGAATTAATGATCTTTATCCCAAGGCGTCCCAACGATATATGGGTTCATCGCAACGTTTTGTCACGGTGACACCCGACGACGTACCCATATGTTATGCAATTGCAAGGTCAGTCACTTGCACATTTTTCAAGTTTCACCTGCTGTCAAGCGGTAATACTGCCTGGCCCCACCTGACCCCCCCTCTCCCCCACACACCATTTTCTCGGAAATTCACCTGTTAGCAGTGACCTGGCAAGTAAAGACATGTCATGCCACAGTCTCTCCAATGACGAAATTCATGGTGAAAGTGATTCCTGAGGTGGAGAACAAAGGAATAAACATGCTAGAGGAAGAAACAGAAAGAAGTGATGAGGTGGTAATGATGTAAAGGAAGGTGCCATATGTTGTGTTTGGTGAGTGAACAATGCTTATATTGCCTAAATTATTGTGTGAAAACTAATATACTCTTGTGCTACATAAAAATTCGTATCAAATGAATAAATAAATACGTAATTTAAAGTGGCTTGATTTAGTTAACCCTCCCATAGTTTGTTTTCTTTGAAGCCAGGTACCCTCAGAAAGAATGAAAAGGTAAGGGTGATGGTCACCTGTAGCAACATTTATATGCTCAGGATGGCGATTTCACTATGAATTTTCGATGTTTCTCACCAGAAGCGGGGGTTTGAGCCCTTTTTTTTTTTTTTTTAATTGGGTGGGGTTTGGGGGGGAGGTCAGAGATGGAAAATCGCTCGGGACGCGACGGGTTAAAGCTCCTGGAGGACAAGCAATTTATAACAGAATGAGCATCGACATGAAAATGCAACTTATGTGTTTTGTGGTTTGGCCTAGTGAAAGGAGTAAGGTGGAAGTTGCTAACGGAAATTAGGGGTCACATGTCAAGGAGAGCAGAGTGAGACAGTATAGAAATATGAGTTAAGCCCTCTCTCAACACCATGAGCTGGCGAGATAGTGTGCAAATTCAAATTAAAGAGGAGGAGGAACTTTCACCTAGACTTAGTCAGTGAACAAATTAGACGAGTTAGAAGCTCAATGGTTCCCCACGAATCCATCCTTTCCTCTATCTTCTAACCCTCATCCAACAATGAAAGCAAAAGGGAGCCTCACAAAGCCTCGTGATATTCCGATTCTGGGACTCCACAGTTACAGGGTATCGATGCAGCAGCACGGATGGAAATGTTTTTTTAATTAATCGAACAATGTGATTCGGATGATGTGATGCGCATGCAGATTGCGAAGGGTTGAGTAAGCCTTGAACTTGCCATTTTCATTAATAAAAACCAGAGGAAACACTGAATAGTCTCATGGTCAGCACTTAAGGAATTTCTTCGAACGAAGGAATTTCTTCGAACGGAGTTTGCCACCAAAGTCAGTATTGATCGAGCTTGGCAGGAATTCGAATCAATGTGTTATGACTGGATAGTCACCCCAGGCTTTCACACATCGTTTCACTGCCAGCATGCGGCGATAGAGCATAAATTTCCTAACGAAAAGTTCCCCAACCGCGACAAAGCAATCAAACAGAAGCTGTGGTATGGCTTACCTCTCTCGTCGTGAAAAAAACTCGAGGGATTCCTAGACAACAAGTACCCATTAAAGAAGTTCCTAGATAGAGATGAACACGAAAGTCAGTTGTTGGAAGTGAATCAGACCTCTCGTGTCAATGCAATACTTGCCGAGAATAACGTCGAGGGAAGAAAACTCTCGAATCGGTCGTTGCCGTCCATCTCGGTGAACCAGACAGATCACTCGAGTCCAGATGGACTGAAAGATGATGTGGAAGAATTAAAATGCCAGGTCCGCGAGCTCAAATCTAGACTAGCACGAGTGAATAAAGGGCAACCTAGCGACTCCAGAACATCTAGTGGTAAATATTGTGCCCAATGTTTAACTTCATCACACAGTCTCCAAGAGTGTTGGTGGAAACCTCCTCCCGGACATTATTTTGACTGCCACAGACCTGGCCGGACATTATTTTGACTGCCGCAGACCTGGATGTCATCGTGGAGACCGTGGGTGTCCTGGACATAATTATAAACCTCCAGAACAAACTGACTCCAAATTGAAAGATCCGCAAGATCCACCCCAGAAATTATGAATAACTGGTGGTCATAAATCGCCCACCATCAGTGTCGTAATAAATGGAAAGATAGTAGAAGCTATAGTTGATACCGGAAGTAGCTACACTCTGATTAAGGAATCAGCTGTCCAGCGAATTGGGGTAGAAGTAAATACACGGCAAAACCCACCTCGTTTACAACACCTCGTTTACAAGGAGTCACAGGCGCCCCTTTGAGAATTTTAGGAATGATGCGGGCAGAAATTGGAGTTGGAGATGAGAAGATCCATAAACAATGGTTTCCTGTAGTGCCAAATTCTTATATCAATACAGATCTGCTCCGAGGTTGCGATGTACTAGGTCAAGCTCCTGTCATGTGCGATGGAGCAAAAAGAGTCATGTTTTGGGGAGGCACCCCTTGTGTTGTGAATCATATTCGCCAACAAAGGATCAAAGTTGAAAGAGTGAAGACTGACCCAGTCAAACCCTCTAACCCATCACGATACTTCTCACAAATCAATCTGCTTACCACCATGAAAGTAGACCCATATCAGTCTGAGTTTATGCCCGTCCATGTAAAAGAAGATCCGGGCACTAACCTCATCATTTATCCTCAACCTAGGGGCAGTCATAACAGTCACCCTTATTTAGTCAAAGTCAGTTCTGAGAATTCCATCTACTTCCCATCCACTTATGTGACTAAGAAGAAGGTATTTCGTAAGGGCGCAATTGTTGGATCGTACGAAAGAATTGATAATCCACCTCCTGGTAGGGTTAATGTCATTCAAATTCACTACGACCTTCTCCCAGAAAATGATCAAGTCAGACAAAGCGGGACACGTGTTCAGTGGTTGAAAGAAATTATTAGAGAACTAAACTGGCAACATCTCACTAAAGCCCAGCAAGAAGACTTAACTCAGTTAATCCTTAAGCACGACCCTCTCTTTATTCTCGATGAAAGTGAGTTAGGACTCATCAGTGGCACTCCTGCTCATATTAAAGTAGCTGATCCTCAACCACTATCTCGAACAAGTGAAGCAGATCATTGCAGGTATGCTAAAAGATATGGAGGACAGAGAAATCATAGAACGATCTTCCTCAGCCTGGTTGTCACCTATTGTACTTGTAAATAAGCCGGATAGTAGCAAACGCATGTGTCTCGATTGTCGTCATGTGAATCAACACCTCGCAACTGACATCTACCCCCTCCCACAGTTGAATAAGCTAGTTGAACAAGCGGCAGGACACCAGTGATATGTCATTCTTGACATGCAAGAGGCGTTTTTCCAAATTCTGTTAGATGAAGAATGTCGTGACCTCATGACCCTCAGTGACGGATTCGCACTATACCGATTTCCCATTCGGTCTCAAATGTTCCCCCACAATGTTCTCCAGGCGAATGGTTTCAATACTAGCACCTCCCTTACAGAAGGGTTGGGTTAAGAATTATTTGGATGATTTGATCCTTTGAACACCTGACTTTCATGTCCTACTAGAATGGCTGAGGCAACTTTTCGAGTTTCTTACTGACAACGGAGTGAAATTAAATCTCAGTAAGTGCAAATTCGGCTGTAAAGAAATCACCTTCCGAGATCATGAGATCTCTGCCAAAGGAAGGAAACCTGAACCGAAGAATGTTGAAGCAGTCGCAAAGATGAAATCTCCCACGACCGTAAAAGAAGTAAGGTGATTTCTAGGAATGTGTGGATTTTACAGAAAACATGTTCAATCATTTGCAAAAATTGCTACGCCCCTCACCAACTTAACTAAATCTCGGGTAACATTTATTTGGACGGACGAATGCCAGAAATCTTTTGAACATTTCAAGTCTTGCCTAATGAATGCCCCTGTCATTGAGCTCAGGTAGAACAATCATTCATCCTCACTACAAATGCTAGTAACGCTCATGTTGGGGGGGTCCTGAGCCAGATTCAATGTGATTGTGCCAACAAGCCAATTGGGTATTTTTCCAAAAAGTTGAATCCCTGTGAAACACGATATTCAGTGACAGATAAAGAGGCCCTAGCTGTAGTCCTTGCGTGCCGTAATTTCCATCATTATCAATGGGGTACCCGTTTTACCGTAGTTACTGATCACCAACCTCTCACAAGTATATTCAAGCTTAAGACTAAATCACCTCGGATAAAATCGATGGATCCTAGAAATGCGAGAATATAACTATGACATCCAGTACCTCAAGGGTAAGAACAATTTTGTAGCAGATCAGTTGCCACGCCCAGTTCGAGTAGTAGTCTGTCCACCTGAAGCCATCTGGCTCGGGTTGGATCGAGATCAAATAAAGGTCCGTCAAAGAGAAGAACCTGTGTGGGGAGAACTAGCGCAGTATCTCGAAGGTGGTCAAGTTCCCGCCAAAAGACTACCAAAAGCCACCTCAGATCAGTTTCCCTTAATAGATGAAGTGTTATAATTTGTGCGGGAGAAGGTAGACGGTAGTCTTCATTACAGCCTCATAGTCCCTCGTGCCATAGCTGTACAGGCTTTTCAACATGCACATGAGTTAATGGTCATCTAGGACAAAAGAAAATTATCAAAAAGGCTGAAGAACTATATTACTGGCAAAATCTTAGGGTTGATGTGTGTGAATATGTCAAAAAATGTATAACTTGTCAGAGATTCAAACAGGATACTGCATTGCTGCAACAGTGGAAGGAATTGCCTCCAGTGAATAAGCTGCTGGAGGGGATTGGGAGGATTGGGATAGATCTTACTGACATGGTTGCTGGAGTCCAGGGTTACTGTTATGTTCTTATAGTAGTGGACCATTACAGCCGATTTGTTAGGTTCTTCCCCCTCAAAACAAAACGTCCACACACATCACAGACAAACTTGGGCAGTATGTGGCAGGCTGTGGAACACCTTGCAGTATCGTACTGGACAACGGAGGTGAGTTCACCAACAGAGACTTTCAGCGGTTCTGCCAGCGACACCAAATCACAATTGACTACACAACCCCCTATCATCCCCAAGGGAACGGGATCACCGAGCTGATGCATCGGACCCTGAAGTCGGTCCTTTCCACATTATGTCAGGGCCACTCCCTTTGCTGGCCCCAATTGCTCCAGCCATGTCAGACTGCCATGAATCAGGCGGTCCATACATCCATGGGACAGCAATCCTAATTCGCTATCTTCTCTCGCCATCCACCTATGCTGGTCGGTACACTCTTACTCTCCATTGACGAGATGGCTGTCACCCATGCTATCATTCGGGAAATGCACGGGAAGATGACACGTCGGTAGAGAGACATGGCTAACTGAAGGCAGAAGAATCAAGCGGTTGGAGTTGGAACCCTTGTATGGATTAAGAAGGAAACTGGTACCCGGTACTTGTTGAAAACTTAATGTGAAATGGGACGGTCCATATCGTGTAGTGGAAGTGTTGATGGACGGAAGTGTGTACGTGGCAGAAAATGTGTTCACGGGGAAAAAGTTACAAACAGCCACAGGACAAGTGAAGCCCTATTATGGAGAAGAAGAGTGGCTCTTAGAACCCATGGAAGAAGCCTTCGAACCTTATCCGATGGACGAACAATTACCGCCCCGTGAGAGATGTCCTCCCCAGAGACTTATTGAACAATGTTAAGTGTTTGAAGCTAGTTATGGCAGCATTAAGTTAAGCGATGGATAGTGAAATGTGTGCGGGTCGGACTGTCTGACTATTGACTGTGACAGTTTAGAGTTCAAGAGAAAGTTTCATCTATCGAGAGTTTAATCTTGTGTCTAGAGTTCATCGGAGTTTGGGTTATGGGTGCAGACAAGTTCAGTGGGAATATTGGATTGCCTTAATTTGAGGGAAACCATGGAACCCCCTTAACTTACAATCAACATAGTTTAGGGTGGGACAGTGATTTCAGGACCTGACAGGAGCTCGTCAGTTCCTAGGTGGAGAGCTGGAAGCGTAAGAACTGTCTGCTTGCATCCCTCCACCTCTATGATGGGCACATAGTACCCGTCTAGCAACAAACTCTCACCCCTTTTCTGTCCAACTCTCTAATGCAAGAGTCAACCGTTACTCCCGTCCTTCATTTATGCAACTGGTCAACTCTGGAACTGTTTTCCTCTGTCTGTATTCCCTACTTCCTTTCATCTCCAGTCTTTCAAACGCAGTGTGTCCAGGCATCTCGAAATGAATGGATCTTGAATTTGGCTCTCTTTTGTATTGTTTTTGCTTTTTCTTGGAAGGAACAGTATGTGGGCCCATGGCCTTTGGTTCCTTCTTCCTTGCATAAAAAAAAAAAAAAGTTGTATGTATGGGAAGCACCCCTGGGATGATCCTGGCAGGGAAAGTACGGGTCAGTCCAGGTGAGACGACCATGTTGTCACCCAGGCAAGAGGTTGGCTGGGGCACATCTTTCCACTGAATTTCAAGAGTTTATCGTGACAGAGAAGCGACCCCCTGGGGTACGCGATTTTAACTGTGGACCGACAGGTGCCACTTATAGGAAGAAGAGTTGGGGAAATCTTTATTTTAAGTTCATACAGAGGTTCGCAATCAAATTTGGTAAGTTCGTCCCACCTGCACACACCTCCCTAGGAAATGTAGATGAACGAAATGAATGTTGACTTCTGATGTTAAAATTTTTTCTCCCGGAGGAAGGACCCGTGTATTGCAGTAATTTTAAGTGTGGGATAAGCTAGTATTGTAAGTGTAATCTTAAATTTAAGTATTATTGTAAATGTAGTCTGCACAGAGCAATGTTTAGCCGTTAAGTCATACATTTAAGTTTAGTCTTAGTTAATATTCACAATGCGAGTATGATTCTACAATTGTTAATACTAAGTCAAGCATTTGTATGAATATGATTAACGCTTATACATATGGATCAGCCGATTCCCAGTGAACGCGCATATCCGCATAAGCTTTAACAAGAGGTAACAATTGCGAATGTCTACCTTCTTGCTCTGATCTAGAGATTGATATGTCAGTGTTAATAGTGTTCCCCTTTTGAACTACATAGTGGTGAATTGCGAGTTGTCTGAGTTATAATTGATGATAGTCATTAGTCAAGCGCGAAATTTGCATTATTATTCTTGCATTGCAAGTCACTGAAGTGTCAAAAAACCAGCGTGGCGATAAATTGTTCAGATTCTTATTCATTTTGGCTTCGATATAACTAAAATTCCTGGAAGCCTATTACAAAAATTTTAAACATCATAAGTCAATTCTCTGTGTGTGTCGAGTGCAAACGTATTTTTCATATTCTTTCGAAATCTTAGAAGAAATATTGATATTGCAATTATTCAATGAAAGTTCTAGCCAATTCCCGAATACTACGATAGAAGCTTATATAAGACGGGGAGCAAAGCTTATATAAGACGGGGAGCAACACACAACAGCGAGCGCCACTCGCAGCCCATCTCTCACTGAGGCAACACCTCCACTGCTGTTCCCGGTGGGACCAGCTCTCTGCAGCAGTCATTTCAGCCGGGGAGGATGGGCCTGTCACTTCCACTCGGAGGTTGTGAGCCCTGTCCGCCCACCAGGAGGTCGAGGGTCTTCCACCATGACCCTCCCTCCCTCCACTAGGATCGGGGCTTACCCTCCCACCACCGTGACTGGGCCTTCCCTCCTTAGCCTCCACCTGCTGCTGGGGAGCTGGGCGAGTATTTTTGGCCCTTTCCATCCAGGGCCTGGGGGGCTGAGGGAATCGTCGGGGCGGCTCCATCTGCAGTTCGTCATCGGCGCCACTCCATCGGGGCGCGGCTCCACCCTGCTCTCCCGCCCCGGCCTGCCCTCCTTGACCATCAGCCGGCCTTGCTCGTCACCTCCCTGCCTTCTGCCTTGCTGCCTCCTGCCTTCTCCTGACATCCACCCAGTTTATAAACAAGCCATTCTCCACTGACTGGGCTAATGTATGGCCCGGTTCCCTCTGTAGGAGGGGAAAATCTAGAAAAGAAAAAAAACCAACAGCGAGATTGCTGCTGCACTCTCTATTGTTGCAGGTTAATGCTTGACCACTTAATTCTCCCCCCCCCCCTTACTCATGTAATATAAGTCGTCATATACGTTAATAAGTTAACTTGGTGATATTTCCCCTGACTCCTCTTGCATTGAATAATGAGATTGCCGCTCCACTCTCTACCGTTGCAGGTCAGACGTTCCTGAAGCCAACTGGCTCGGGATTAACCACTGCCTAACGTCTGTCCTCATTAAATCCCCTCTTAGGTTATATAATCCAAGTCAATATCGACTGGACCACTTGAATAATCCATCCATTTGGTATACTGTTTTTAATTGCATAAGATTTCTGAGTTGAGGTACATATTTAGCCCAAAGAGAATGTTGAATATTGATGCATTTGAATATATCACTTGAATATTGTGTCCATTTGAATATTCCGCTTGAATATTGTGTCCATTTGAATATTCAACTTGAATATTGTGTCCATCTGGATATTCCGTTTGAATATTGTTCCCAATTTATATATGATCTTTGAGTTATTTTGTATAATTAGGCTTGAGAGAATATTCTTTTGTGATAATGTTTTAGGTTTCCTCCTGAAGAGTCCAAATGAGACCACGGAATCTTATTCACTTGTATCAACATCATTTTGAGTGTTAATTCAGTTTGTGAAGATTCATAATTCCGTATATCTGTTTCATTTGAATATTGATTTAGTTGTAAAGATCCATATTCTTAGAGTTATAGATCCTAGTTATACTTTGTTTTGTGTCAACCACAGTCTCGAAGAATAATTTGCCTTTCAGTTCTTGCTCATTCATACTTCGAAGAGTAATGTTTTTTTTTTTTTCGTTCTTATTATTTAGTAAATCTTCGGTTAAGTCACTTTGAGTTTGAATTTTGCTATCCTCTAAGGAGTAGTATACGTGAGATTGAGTGGCCCGCAAGGGGTACTAATATTTACTTGCTCATGCCCAGTAAATAAGATCACGCTACCCTATTTACCATTATCTCTACAACCTCATTAAGATCATGCTACCCTATATTTTTAAGGTAAATGGGACTCTTACTATTGGGGCTTTTTACCAAAGGGTTGACTTAGGGATTTTGTCTTTTATTTGATTTGTTTCTTCTATTATAGCTGTTATTGTAAAGTTACCTATATATTTATTACATTTGTGGCTTCCGAAAGCTCATGTTAAGTCTCCTGTGGCAGGATCAATAATTCTGGCTGGGGTTATATTAAAATTAGGAGGTTATGGGTTAATTCGGATTCTGCCTCTTTTCAGTGAGGTAAGTAAAAATTTAAGGTGATTATGAGTTGGATTAAGTATTTTGGGAGGTTTTTTTGTTAGTGTTATTTGTCTTCGGCAAGTTGATATGAAGTCGTTAATTGCTTATTCTTCCGTATCTCATATGAGGCTGGTATTATGTGGTCTTTTAACTTTTGGGTGATGAGGAATAAATGGTGCTGTTGTTGTTATGGTGGGGCATTGTCTATGTTCTTCTTTATTGTTTTGTCTCGCGAATATAGTTTATGAGCGGATTGGCAGTCGTAGCCTTTTGATTAATAAGGGTTTATTGAATTTTATACCGAGAATAACGTTGTGATGGTTTTTGTTGAGGATTAGGAATATAGCTGCTCCACCTTCTATTAATCTTTTGGGAGAAATTAATTTAATTATAAGAGTAGTTAGATGAAATAAGTTAACTGTCTTAGGAATTAGTTTGTTATCTTTTTTTAGGGGGGCCTACACTTTGTATCTTTATTCTCTTAGTCAGCATGGTGTATATTCTGGGACTTTATATTCTTGCTGTTCAGGTAAAGTTCGAGAATATTTGGTGTTGAGGCTTCATTGAATGCCTCTAAATGTTTTAATATTGAAGAGAAATTTAATTATACCTAATTTGTAATAGTGTTTTGTAGTTCTGATTTTTTATTAGTGTTTGGGTAGTTTATTGTTAAAATGTTAGTTTTTGGTGCTAAAGAAAAAAAGATTTATTCTAAACCGTGATTTGAAAAATTTCAATACATTTAACAAGAATAGTTTTTTAAATATTTTTTTCTTTGATTTCGTTGTATATATCTCTTTTTTGTCTGTTTGATAAGACGTGTTATGTTATTGAGTGAGAAATTTTAACAATTAATTCATCTTCTATTGTTGCAGCATACATTTTTGACTGGATATCTTTAATGTTTATGGGATTTGTTATGTTTATTTCTGCTATGGTTCTTTATTATAGTGGAGGGTATATAGAGGAGGAGACTAATTTTGATCGGTTTATATATTTGGTGTTGGCGTTTGGTTTGTCTATAGTTTTTTAATTATTAGCCCGAATTTAATTAGAATTCTTTTGGGATGGGATGGTTTAGGATTAGTGTCTTATGCTTTAGTAATTTAATACCAAAATGAGAAGTCTGCTAATGCTGGGATGTTGACTGTTTTATCTAATCAAGTTGGAGATGTGGCGATTCTTTTTAAGAATCGCTCTTATATTTGTTGAGGGAGGTTGAAATTTTATTTTTTATGTATTTATTTGGATGATAATTTCATGTTATTAATGAAGAGGTTGGTTGTAGTGGCTGCTGTGACTAAAAGAGCTCAGATTCCTTTTTCTGCCTGGCTTCCGGCTGCTATGGCTGCGCCAACTCCTGTTTCTGCATTAGTTCATTCTTCGACTCTTGTTATGGCTGGGGTTTATTTGCTTATTCGGTTTAGGTCTGCTTTGTCTGAGACAATTCTGCCAATTCTTTTATTGTTTAGTTCACTAACAATGTTTATGTCTGGTCTTGAAGCTAATTTTGAATATGATTTGAAGAAGATTATTGCTTTGTCTGCTCTTAGTCAGTTGGGGGTTATATTGAGGATTTTGTCTTTGGGGTTTAAAGACCTTGCTTTTTTCCACCTTTTAACTCATGCATTATTTAAAGTTCTTTTATTCATATGTGCTGGGGCTATGATTCATAATGTTAAGGAGTACCAGGATATTCGGCTCATAGGAAGATTGGTGGTTTTTATACCGTTGACTTGTATGTGTATAAATCTTGCAAATTTGGCTTTGTGTGGTACTCCTTTTTTAGCAGGATTTTATTCTAAGGATTTGTTTTTGGAAATTGCTTTTATGAGATGGATTAATGTTGTGATTTTATTTCTTTACGTTTTTGCAACTATGTTGACAGTATGTTACACTTTTTGTTTAATTTTTTATTCTATAACTGGAGAATTTAATTTAGCTAGATTTAGAAATATTAGGGACTCGTCTCCTATTATAACTTCTCCTATGTTAGCTTTCAGGAGAGGGGCTGTTTTAAGTGGTGCCTTACTATCTTGGTTAATATTTCCTGAGGCTTACATCATTTGTCTTTCTCCTTTTGTGAAAAGTTTGGTTTTAATAGTTAGGATTGCAGGGAAACAGTTTAATGGGGTATTTGTTAAATATTATGAATGTAAATTTTAAGTTAAATTCTCTTGATTTATATTCTTTAGTGGTTTTCTCATGTTCTATGTGGTTTTTACCATTTCTTTCTACTTTTAATCTTTTCAGGGTAAGTTTAAGTTTAGGTCAAACTTATTTTAAAATGATTGATAAGGGTTGGTCTGAGACAGGAGGTGGTCAGGGTTTGTTTAGGGCTTTGATAATTATCTCTAAGTCACATCAAGTGGTTAGTAATAGAAATTTTAAGTCTTTTATGAAGGTTTTTTTAGTTTTAATTCTTATGCTTTCATTTTTTAATATTTACTTTTATAATTTATTTGTAGAATATTGCGTTGAAGTTGCGGAAGAGGTGAATTCATCTAAAAGCATTAGCTTTTAAAAAGAAGTTTTAATTGTACAGTGAAAATGTACCGTGTTTTTTACACCATAGAGGCAACTAATTCTTGATAGGAAAAATAACTTCAGTAAAATCATTAACAGTGATTAGCCTCTTAAATTGGCTTCTATCAATATTAGAGACTAAATAGTCAAATCTTAGGCCGAAACTAGGTGCAAAACTTCGCTTTCTAATTTATTTACTAGACTTGGTTATCCTCCTCATCAATAAATGAAAATAAAAAGAAATAATCAAACTACATCAACAAAGTGTCAATATCATGCGGCAGCTTCAAACCCAAGGTGTTGAGTCAGAGAAAAATGGCGTATATAAAGGCGGTATAAGCATACTATTAAAAAAGTGGTTCCAATGATTACGTGAAGTCCATGGAAACCTGTTGCTACAAAAAAGCAAGACCCGAAGACTGAATCGGCAATGGTAAATGGGGCATCAAAGTATTCAAAAGCTTGAAGGGCTGTAAAGTAGAGTCATAGAAATACGGTGATACTAAGGCTTTGAAGGGCTTCATTATGATTGGATCCTACAATGGCGTGATGGGCTCATGTTACTGTAGCTCCTGAGGATAAGAGGATAACAGTGTTTAAGAGAGGAATCTGGAATGGGTTGAATGGGACAATTCCCTTAGGTGGTCAGGTTATACCAATTTCTACAGCTGGGGCTAGTCTTCTGTGAAAAAATGCTCAGAAAAATTAGAAGAAGAATACTTCTGATACAATAAATAGAATCATTCCTCATCGTAGTCCTGCTACTACTACTCTAGTGTGTAAGCCTTGAAAGGTTCTTTCTCGAACTGCATCTCATCATCATTGAATTATGGTTTAAGATGACAGCAATAAATCTTAGGATAAGGAGATCTGGATTAAACTGGTGGAATCATTTAACTAGACCTGTAGTTAGTATTATTGCGCTAATTGATCCGGTTAAAGGTCATGGTCTTATTTCTACTAAGTGAAAAGCGTGATGTCCGTGTGATGATGCTATTAGTTAATTTCTCTCGCAAATAAAGTTCTTAGAACTGCAAAAAAATAAGATTGAATAATTGCAACAGCAAATTCAAGAAGAAAAAGTAAAATATGAGCAATAAATAATAGCACCAGAAGATAGGAGGTAAGAGAGGGGCCAGTCTCTCCTAGGAGAGTTAGTAGGAGATATCCTGCTATTATGTTGGCCATTAATCGGACTGCTAAAGTTCCAGGGCGGATAGTGTTTCTAATTTTTTCGATTAATACCATAAAAGGCATTAAAGCAACAAGCGTTCCTTGGGGAACTAGGTGAGCGAATATGTGTTGAGTGTGGTTAAATCAGCCATAAATTATGAAAGTTAACCAAAGAGGGAGTGCTAGTCCTAAGGTTATAACTAGATTTATGGATCTTGTAAAAACATAAGGTAAAAGGCCTAGGAAGTTGTTGAAAACAATAAATGAGAATAAAGAAACGAAGATAATAGTTCTTTTTTGTTGTGTTGGTCCAAGGATGTTTTTGAATTCTTGGTGTAAGGTTATGTTTAGTTTGTATCAGGTGATGGATCATCGGGATGGGGAAATTCAATATAGATATGGCATGAATATCAATCCTAGAAAGGTGGAGAGTCAGTTTAATTCTAGATCTATTAAGCCAGAAGAGGGTTCAAAAATGGAGAATAGTCTTGCTATCATTTTCAGGTTTTTTCTCTAATATTAATTGTTTCTTCTTTGGGACTAATTTTTCTAGGAATTTTGATAAAGTAGTTTATAATAATAAAGATAATAAATGTAAAAAGAAATATAATAGTCAGGTTTAGTTATAAAATGGGAGCTATTTGTGGGATTGGGTGATATCCTTTCAGGATAACTTAGGCTTGACAAGCCAATATTATTATTTAACTAATCAACCAGATGATCATTACTATAAATGGTATTAGGAGTCCAAAGAAGGTAATAAACATCGGGTATGGTATGATTCATTTAAATTTTTGCTTGTTAGGGATGGAGATAACCAATTTTGGAGATCTGAGCGTTAGAGATATTATTGAAACTCGATGATAAAAGTAAAGGGTGATAAGGACAGAACCTAGGAGAATAATTAGTAATATAAAGTTTCTTGTTCTTGCTAATTCTTGAATGATTAATCATTTTGGAATAAAGCCAGTGAAGGGGGGAAGACCTCCTAGCGATAGTAAGGAGAAAAACGCTAATAGTTTTACTTCGGTAGGGAAGTTAAATGTTAGCGAGTGATTGAAATGGAAGGCTTGCTTGTAGTGGAAAAGGATAACGATAGATAGGGAAATTAGTGAAAAAAAACAGGAAATAGATTCTTATGGTTGCTTCTCTGACTAGGATGGAAGAAAGTATTCAACCGATGTGATTGACTGAAGAAAAGGCTGGAACTTTACGTAGGGAGGTTTGGTCGATACCTCCTACTGCTCCAATAACGGCCGATAATATTCTAGCTAGGGAAAAATAAGTTTCTATTATTCTTATTCTTGCTAGATAGGGTAGCAAAAATAAGGGAGCGATTTTTTTGGATTCTTATTCGAATGAATTGTAGCTTGTGGCCAGAGTAAACCTCTTATAACTTGAGGAAACCAGAAATGGAACGGGGCGCCTCCAAGTCTCAAGATTAAGGCACAAAACAAAATAACGGAAGAGATTTTTAGATAGATTAGTATGAAAGAAGCTGAAAAAATAATTAAAGAGGACCCTAAACTTTGGATTAAAAAGTATTTTAAGGCGTCTTCTGAGGAGTATTGGTTATTTTTGGTGATTATAAGTGGGATAAATGATAAGTTTAGTTCTAATCCTACTCAGGCTCTAAACCATGAGGAGGATGAGACCGAAAGAATGGTTCCTGAGATTAATGTTGAGGAGAACAATAAGTTGGGGAAGAAGTAAATTCAAAAGAGGAGGGGTCCTTTAATTAATAAAGTTAATTATGTTGTTTCTTTTGTTAGAAGGTAAAGGTAGAATTTAAGCTACAAAATTGACATTATCAGCGTCAATCTCTGAAAAGAACTATACCTTGTGTTTAAGGGAATATATTAAAAAAAATGAAAAGTGCCCATGAGTGGGGTATGAACCCCCTGTGGCGGGGGGGGACATAATCTGGCCACACTATGGGGGTGGTGCTACTACTCTGTGGCCAGATTGTGTTAGGAAGAATTCCGCCACCGTATTCCCTGCGTGTCGTAAAAGGTGACTAAAAGGGGCAGGGTGAGGGGACTAGGGACCCCCTCCTCGGTTTTTTAGTTCCTAAAAAGAGACAGGCCAGAGAAAGGGATGGGGGATCGAGTTATCCCCGTACCCTGAAGGTTGGGTCTATGAATGTGCGTGGTTGTAGTACAATTGAGGCTAAAAGGGAGGAGATTGGGAGAATGTTTGTGAGAAGAAAGTTGGATGTGTTAGCTTTGAGTGAAACTAAGATGAAAGGGAAAGGTGAGTCTACTTTTGGAAGTGTGAATGGAAGATTGTCAGGTGTTGATAGAGGAAGGGCAAGAGAAGGTGTGGCCTTGTTAGTGAGCCCGGAAGTACAGCAGTGTGTGATTGAATGGAAAAAGGTGTCATCGAGACTGGTGTGGGTGAAAGCGAAATTTGAACGTGAGTTGTGGGTATTTGTGAGTGCATATGGGCCTGGTAGTGAAAGGGATGAAGAAGAGAAGGAGTCTTTCTGGAATGATGTTGATGAGTGTTTGCAGAGCTTTGGAGCGAATGTGAATGTGGTAATGATGGGGGATCTGAATGCTAGAGTGGGAAATGTAGCAGTTGAAGGTGTAGTTGGTATGCATGGTGTGCCTGGAAGAAATGAAAATGGGGAACGAATGATAGGTGTGTGTGTGTTGAGCGAGAGATGGTGATTGGGAATACCTTGTTTGAGAAGAAAGATATTTATAAGTATACATGGGTCAGACAGGAGGGTGGAAGGGTTGTTGACAGAGCATTGATGGACTATGTGGTTGTTTCCAGGAATGTAATAGGAAGATTGTTGGATGTGAGAGTTTTGAGAGGGGAGGGTGGAGGTATGTCTGACCACTACCTGGTGGAGGGAAAGTTGAGAGTAGGTAAGAGATGGGTGAGATCTAGGAGAGTTAGGTGTGGCAGGGAGGTTTTGAAAGTGAGTGAGTTAGATAAAAGAGAGAAAATGATAGAGTATCAGGAGAAATTGAGAGATCAGTGGTATGCAGTAAAAGATCAGGAGAGTGACAGTGTGGAGGGGGAATGGCAGTTGTTTAAGAGTGCTGTGGTGGGGCATGCAGAAGAGGTGTGTGGTGTGAGACGAGTGGGTGGTGGTGTAAGAAAGGGAAGTGAATGGTGGTGCGAGGAAGTAAGTATAGCTGTGGGTGAGAAGAGACATGCATATGAAGTGTGGTTGCAGAGGAAGGATGAGGTGTCATATGAGAGGTATAAGGAAAAGAGGAATAGGGCGAGAAGGGTTGTGCGTTGTGCTAAAGTGGCAGCAGATGAGAGGTGGGGTAGGCTGATGACTGAGAATTTTCAGGAGAATAAGAAAATGTTTTGGAAGGAGGTGAAAAGGGTGCGAAAGGGAGAGTCTGGGAAGGAGGAGCGAGTAAAAGCAGAGGATGGAAGGATGTTAATTGAGATGGATGCAGTAAGGAAAAGATGGGCGGAGTACTTTGAAAGACTGTTGAATGTAGAGGAGGAAAGGGAGGCTGAGATTGTGGCAGATGGAAGGGTGCAAGGAATAGATGTGCTGGGAGAGTTGAATGAATCCTTGATCATGATGGAGGAAGTGCAAGAGGCAGTAAAGCAGATGAAAACAGGGAAAGCTGCTGGTATGGATGGGTGTGCTGTGGAATGCCTGAAGTGTGGTGGAGCGACTATTGTTGACTGGTTAGTAAGATTGTTGAATGTGTGCTTTGTGCAAGGTATGGTGCCAGTTGACTGGGCAAGTGCTTGTGTGGTCCCATTGTATAAAGGTAAGGGTGATAAGTATGAATGTACTAGCTTTAGAGGTATAAGTCTGTTGAGTGTGGTAGGTAAGGTGTATGGTAGAGTGTTAATTAAGAGAGTTAGAGAGGGTACAGAGGGAGTGATTGGTGATGAGCAATGTGGCTTTAGGAGAGGGAGGGGATGTGTGGATCAGGTGTTTGCTGTGAGACAGGTGTGTGAAAAGTATTTAGCGAAAGGTAAGGATGTGTTTTGGGCATTCATGGATTTAGAGAAAGCATATGATAGAATTGATAGGGAGGCTTTGTGGAAGGTTTTAAGATTGAATGGGCTTGATGGCAGGTTACTAAAAGGAGTGAAAAGTTTTTATGTAAATAGTAGAGCGTGTGTAAGAGTGGGAAATACTGTGAGTGATTGGTTTCCTGTGAGAGTGGGGCTGCGGCAGGGATGTGTGATGTCGCCTTGGTTGTTTAATATTTATATGGATGGTGTTGTAAGGGAGGTGAATGCAAGAGTGTTAGATGGAGGACTGAGTCTGGTGAATGATGGTAGAGAGTGGAATCTGAAGCAGCTGCTGTTTGCGGATGATACTGCACTGGTGGCTGATTCAGAGGAGAGATTGAGACAGTTGGTAGAGGAGTTTGGAAGGGTGTGTGAAAGGAGCAAACTGAAAATAAATGAGAATAAGAGTAAAGTGATGAAGTGTACAAGGTTGATAGATGGTAGGAGGATGAATGTAGTTTTGAATGGTGGTTGCTTGAGAAGGTTGATTGTTTTAAGTATTTAGGGTCACATGTTGCTACGGATGGAAGAATAGATGCAGAAGTGAAGTTTAGAATGAATGAAGTTGGAAAGGTGCTGGGAGGAATGAAAAAAGTGTTTGGATGTCGTTCACTCAGAATGGATGTAAAGAGAAGGCTGTATGAGGGTGTTGTGGTACCGACTGC
>JAGKTI010013971.1:0-13709 GCA_018397915.1 Birgus latro
GTACTACCCTTCTTATAGCTATAAATGATATTGTCTCTTCTCAACCCCCTTTTGTTTCTGCCTTTCTTCATGTTGATGAATTATCTTTTTATGCTACAGATTCAGACCTGCCTCGGCTCCATTCCCTTCTTCAGTCCACCATCGATCCTGCCTGCACGTGGGCTACTACTCATGGTATATGTTTAACGGTCTCCAAGTCCTGTGCGGTAATATTTACTCGTTCGCGAGCCATATTACAGCCTTCTCTGTGCTTATTTAACATCTCTCCTCTCTACCGATCCTCTACCACATTTCTTGGCCCCACATTTTACTCTATTTTATATTGGAGTGCACATAAATGTGGAAGGTATTAATTTTCAGAACTTTACACCCCCAAAATCAACATAGTATTTTCATCTTATCATTTTTTAATTAAGCTTTAAGGTGTATTACAACATGAATCCCGTCTGATATACCTTTATATCTTTAACAATCATCTTATCTGTGCTTCCATTATATTCCCATAGCACCACCGCTCCCTTTTCTCTCCCTTCCCGTAACCTTTCCTTTCCTCCTCTTTTATTCCCCTTCCTTCTTTTCTTGCCTTCTCCACCTTCTTATTCTCTTTCTCTTTTCCGACCTTCTATTTCCTCTCCTCCTCCTTCTCCTCCTATGTCTTCCTGAGCGTTTTCTTTCTAGTTTTTCCCTCCTCCCTCCCCTCATTATTCTCTTCCCTCTCCACCTTCCGCCACTCCTCTCTTCCCCCCCCCCTCCCCTCCACAACCCCACCCACCAACCACAAGCATCCCTCGCATAAGTACAAAGTGAAAGTCTGGTTTATTGTATCTCAAATTTAATAGTTGAGCGAAGGATGTCGTGGGTCGGTGGTGAGGGAAGAGAGGTGAAGTGAGGGGTGGGGAGGAGAGAAATGTGAGGGGTCAGAGATAAAGGGGAGACTGTGGGGGGCTGGAGGGGGGGTAGTAAGCTGAGGAGAGGGCTAAAGGGTGATGGTGAGGGAAGGTAGGGGAATGAGTGACGGCTGGGAGAGATGATGCAAGATAGGTGAGAGGATAGGAGAATGAGGGAGAAAAAGAGAATGCACGAAGGAGAGGGTTGAAGGGCTGAAGAGACGAGGTAAAGGCAGGAAGGGTCAGACTAGTAGGAGGGGCGGGGGGGAGCGGGGGGGGTTGCTGTGTTAGGCGCCGGGAAAAGGAGAGCGAGGGAGTAGTGGGAGAGATGGAGAGGGTACAAGGAGGGCTGAGAAGGGTAGAAGAAGGGCTGGGAAGGGTTGGGGGGGAGCTAATAGGTTCTGGTACGGAGGCAGAGAGGCGCGTCACGAAGCAATGCAATTATTTATGCAGAGGAAGAGCAAGAGGCCGTGTTTGGGCACCCCTGGTTGTGTGCAGCAAGGATTATTAAGGTGGGGAGGAAGGGTTATTAAGGGAGTACACTAAGATAGCCAGGCTTTGTTAAGGTTGATTTACTAACATGGACAGGCTTGTTAACATGGAAATCGTTTTAATAATGAGGGGGGGAAATAGTTATTAAGGGAACTATATTAAGTAGACCAAGGATTAGCAGGGAGATTAACATGGACAGGATTGTTAACACAGGAAAGGTTAAATTAGGACGAGGTTACAGTACGGAGGGATTATAAAACCAACCCTTTAAGTTCAGATACCTCTTTCTTTTAATTCTAGTGCCACGAGGAATTATACACCTTTGATAAGACGTCCCTGGGTTCACAATTTGGACTGTTCATCCCTTCCCTCCGATGACGTATTTTTCATTTAATTCTTGCTACCACAGGAGAGATTATAAGAAGTGGAGGGTTAAATAGCCATAGATCCCTGAATTTAGACTGGTTCTTTATCCTCGACCTAAATAGTGACAGTATATTACATTTACGGTGTTTTACAGTACGTGTCGCTCCAGCATAATACAACCGGACAACGCTAACCGAAATAATATTCAAAGCAGACATTAACAGGCAGATGGTCAAGATGGGGACGGTCAAGAGACACTTAGACAGCAAAGAAATATGACGTTCTCGGGCCGTTAGGGTTAAGGTGTATCAGTAAGACGCAGAAGGTTTTGACTCTGCGATATTCTTAACCCCATCATCTTATCTATCATCTCTTTATTAATAAGGATAAACGAAGGAATGGTTTATTAATATAGAAGTGGTTTATTAAAGAAAGGATATTAACATGCGTAAGGCTTGTTGATGTTATCACCAAGGGAAGAGCTTAATGAGAGGGGTACGGCTGCTAATGAGTGGGTTTCTCGTGGGGTGATGGGACTAATGAGGGATGAGACGGCCAGATAGCGGAGTGGAGGTCTCTCTCTCTCTCTCTCTCTCTCTCTCTCTCTCTCTCTCTCTCTCTCTCTCTCTCTCCAGACGATTTTATTTAGGTGACAAGGATGGGGGTGAGAGGAGTTAGTGAGAGGTGACGGGTGAGTGAGAGAGGGGAAATGAGGAGTGAGCGGGACTAGAAAGTTGTGGTAAGGATGGTGAGTTGGGGAGAAAGGGATGATAAGGGAGTGGGGTATAAGAGGGGTGGGTATGAGGGATGAACGGGGAGTAGAGGCAGGTGTAAAGAAGGGGAGAAAGTAGGAGTAAGGAACGAATAATGAGTAGGGTCGAGGGGATGGGAGGGTAGGGGAGGGGTGAAGGGGGGAGACGGGGAGACGACAGGGTGCATGAGAAATTAGGAGATGAGAGAGGGGATACGATGTGGAAGGAGGGTGTGTGGGGGTATGGGGAGGGTGGAAGGTAGGAGAGGAAAATGGGTGGGTAGGGAGAGCGTGGAGGGAAAATAAGAAGATATCTATTACTGGCGTGGTTAATCAGACCCTTCATTGTTAATAGGGAATGATAAGGTTGCCTCCACAAGCGATAAGTGAAATTCCAGGGAGTGGCCAAGAAGATAAGACAATGTTAAATCTGACACCGTCACACTCTCAGACCACCCACTCTTATCGAGGTCACAACGCCTTATTGGTCAGAGTACGTGGAATAATATACAGCAAAATCGGAGGGCGGCAGTATGTCCTTCCATGTGTTGGCATAAAATTTCTAGACTTCACTATACACAACGTCAGACCAACCACACTTATCGCGAATATATCTTCCTGGTTAAAATGCATGAAATATCTGCGTAAATATATGAGGCCGGTAGTGTGTTCCTTCATGGGTTTCTGTATTATATTTACATCATGTCAGACCACCCTCAACAGCCCGTATTCTTGTAGGTTAAGAAGACTCCCTATCAAATCTTCCTTAGTGATTTGGGTGGTTAATATCTCTTTGATCGCTATTTATGCAGAGTATGGTGATACTGGAAGGATTTATGTAATACGGAAGAGGACAGTGAGGTGCAACAAACAAACAAATCGCATAGATACAGCCCTAGCATGTATTCAATATGGATGGTGAGTGTTAGCGCCGAAGTGATGACATGTGGAGATGTAGGAGGACTACTGGGCCTTGGGAATAGGCCCTGAAGCCTTTGCCCAGAGTCGGACACGTAAGAAAAAAAAATGGCGTTAGGAGAAATGACACATGCTTATCAATATTACAACACTTTTTTGGCTACAACAGATGAAATATTTGCGGCACAATCACGAGTCGGTAGTATGTTCATTCATGTGCTTATGTCCGCTTCCTGTCAAGAATCTGACGTACATAAACATCGTCAGACCACCCTCACTATCGCACGCTTATTTGGCTTATTTGGATTACGACGCCATTTTGGTCAGAATACATGAAATATTTGCATTAGAATTTGAGGCGGGTAGTATGTCCTTTGATATGCTTGTATTTTATGTTCGCAGCTTGTTGGTGCGCCCTCACTGCCAAACGCAGAATTGATTAAATATTTGCTGTAGGATTAAGGAGCTGGTAGTAAGTCTGTTTATGTGCCAGGCCCCCACGAAAAAAATAAAAATTCATTCTCTTTCAAGCACGTGAGGGCAAATATAAAATATTTTATATTGTGGCGATAAATATGTTTCATGAATTTTACTGGTGACAGATTTTTTTGCCACCCACCAAACTCTAAATTAATAAATCTACAAAATTAAAATATGAAAAAAAGGAGAAGGAGGAGGAGGAAGAGGAGGGATGATTAGTCCTTTTGTTCTATTTTTTTTAACCAGGTGCATATATAAACCAGGACAATTTATGAATGGGAATATATTTTTGACAGCTTCCCGCGTAAAAACAAATAGCCTCTCTTTCCGCCGTCAGACGAACGTAGGCATAAACCAGGACTTTGAATTTATGAAGAAGGATGTTTTTGAAAATCACCAAGGCGTCAGTCCCCTTACCTAAGAGAAAAACAAAATACAAAGTAAAATGTTTACCTCTCCTTTCAAGCCAGTGTAGGCACAGAATAAGGCTTAAGTTTATGTAGATGAGTGCTTAAGAATATGACTCCGGTGTTCGTTTTCCAGCCCAAGACTAAAGTTGGCTTCTTATGTGTGGGAACAAATAAGGACTGGAGTTTACGGAGAGAAATATGTAAATGTCAGTTAACCCCTGCAAAAATAAATGGTCTGCCTCCTTCAAGCAAATAATTATAGCATACGCAAATACCGTGCATATATATTGTTGTATATTTAGAGATGTTTGCGTGTTAACATAAATTTACAAAGAGATAAACGAAATGTACATGGATATGAGGCAAATAACAAAATCGTAAATAAGTTAAAAACAGATGTATCAGTTCACGAAAAATCCTCTCCTCCTCCAACAAACATGAGGATAAAAATGATTGGATGTGAAACTACAAAAAAGTGAGAGTTAGGTATGGGGTGGGGGGGAAGACAATGAAGGGGAAAGGTGTGGCTTGGATGGGAGTGGGTGAAGGGTGAGTGTGAAGAGGGGAGAGTGTGAGCAATGAAAGGACAGAGGGGAGAAAGAGAGAGAGAGAATGTGTGGTGGTAGGATCGAAATGGTGGAGAGGGAGGGGCAGAGGACTAAAAGAAAGAGAGAGGTAGAAACGACAGAAGCGAGGGAGAAGAAAAAGAAAAAGAATTCAGAACTCAAAGACCAGATGGCAAAATGAAGCAAAGAAGACAAGAGAAAAAGAGAGACAGGCAATCCAGATGAAAATAGCTAAAGAAGAGAGAGAGTAAGGAGCAAGAAATATCTCGCCCTCCTCCTGCCCATTTAAAGTCGAAGCCGGGAGAAGAGATGCTGTCGCCCTATCTACAACAGCATCTCTCCACTGACCCGTCCCCCTCCCCCCCCCACACCCCCTCCCCCCCTCTGCCACCACACTCTACTTGACCCCCTGACCTCTGAATGACCCGCGCTAGGGATCCAATTAGGCACTAGGCCCATTTACTCTACATGGTTTGAAGCGCACCACTATAATATTTTCATCGTTCTTGCACTGTCGCTTGATTGGGCTGACGACGACGACGACGATAATGGTGATGATGATGATGATTCGTGCATGATTGAGCAGAACGATGTTACCTTGTATGCATCGTTGTTGACTGAGATGGTGGTCGTGATGGGAGGGTGATGATGATGATGAATGATGACGGTGATGGTCAACATGATTGAGAATACTACATGATTAAGTATTATATTTTTTCCTTCGTTGTTAACTATGATGGTGATGATGATGATGATGATAATTACTTAGATGATGATGATGATGATGATGACTACTTAGATGATGATGATGATGATGGTGGTGATGGTAATGATTACTTAGAAGATGATGATAATAATGATGATGATGATGATGATGACTGATTATTTAAATGACGATGGTGATGATGATGATGATGGCTATGAATGATAATTTCTCATCGATATTGTACAGTGGGACTATGACGATGACAACAGCACCAAAAAGCTAAAGGTGAAAGTGAAGTTGATGGTGATGATGATTAAATTTATTATCATTATTATTATTATTACTATTATTCCAGGATTAAAGGTAGACCACATATACCACCACCATGAATCACCCCAAGCAGGTACAATTTATATAATTACCTTGCGTTTCTCTTACAATGTTATTTTCTTATCAAAATACAGTATATTGCTGATAATTCTCCTTCCTTTGTGCTCTTATTTTCCTATTTCGCGATCCTACTTACCTCATTTATCAGTGCGAAATACGGTTTTGATGATGATGATACAACACACGTACACACGCACATTACCTGCTACACATACAAGCACACATATATACATAAACGTACATATATATTTATACGAGGAAGGAAAACACACACACACACTCACACACACACACACACACACACACACACACACACACACACGGAGAAAGAGAAGACAGAATAAAAAGAATGAAGTGAGTGAGTGAGTGAGTGGCCTGGGAAGAGGGGGAGAGGGCAAAGGCAGGGGGTTCAAAAATAAGAGGTGAGGGGTTGGGAGAATAAGGGGTGGAGAAGTAGGAAGTGCACAGGAAGTGAGGACAAGGAGGAGGGATGAGGGGAAAGGGGGAGGGAGGTAGGAACCTGGGAGGGAGGAGTGGTGCGGAAGGATCTGGAAGGGGTAAAGAGGAGAGGGTGGGAGAGGGCAAGAAGAGATGGGCGATAGGGCAAGCAGGCACTGGGTGAGAGTGGGGGAGGGAAAGGGTGAGGGCGAGGAATGTGTAGTAGTGAGAGACGAGAGTGAGAGAGGGGACAGGGGAGAGACGAGAAGAGGGAAGAAGAGAGGAGACAAGACGGGGAGGGAGGGGTGGGGTGGTGAGAGAAGGAAGTAAGAGACAAGGGTGGGAGGGGAAGGGGTGGGGGTCAGGGAAGGGGTAGCAGGGGAGGCACACACACGTATATACCCAATACATAAATCTCAGATACCTTGAGCTGATGCCCAAGCTGAAAATACGGCCAGTGCCCCTTGCTTTCCCCCACCCCTCTCTCTTTCTCTCTCTCTCTCTCTCCTGAACTACTGTACTTTTAAATCCTATTCTGATAACAGCCAATCCCTTAGCAACTTCTAAGCGCAAGGGCTCGGGGCTAGGCTACGGCTGTCCAGTACATTAATGGACAGATGACCAGCATACTCCCCTTGGTGGCACACAAAAAAGCAACGGACAATCAAAGTTATGCACATATAAAAGACTCCGCCATGCTTCATACTTTAAAAACAAAGGACGAAGAACTCTAAATTCTTGTTCTTTATCTTATTCTACTTCGACACTTCAACTACTGTTTTTTGGTGTCTCTTATACCATTCGACTGTGTTTAATTTCTCCGAGCTGAAAGAAAAACAAATTGCTGGTCGTTAGTTGGAATAAAATACAAAAGCTTATATTTCGCTTGCCAAGGAATAGAACAGTATAGTTCATTCACTTCAACATGGCCCAAATTTTCATTGTTTTGCAATTTACTTCACGTAGTTCAGTGATAGGAAAAAGACAGTACTGTAACTTTACATCCTTTCTATAGTACTTTTTCGTGACTAGCATCATTTTCTCGTGTTAATCAACTGTTAGAACTCAGCATTCAACATGAAGGGATGGCAATTTTAGGTCAAGGTAAACTGAACAGAATATAGTAGTTGTAGTCCCATGTTCATCTGAAACGTGAACCCAGTGAACTGCAGGCTGAAGCTGTCGTCCTGCAGTCCTACATCCTCCATTTGGCGGAATAGGGAGAGAACTGAGGGACGTTTTTATAATCGGACAGTGGAGCCACCCAGTTATATCGGTGCCACCACATGAAGGAGACTCTTGCACGAGAGGATTAGAAGAAAATTATAAATCAGGTTTGAGGCTATACAAAAGGCCTTCTCTTTACTATCCTTGTCTTATTTCAGTAGTTTAGTTACCCTGACCTGCTGCAGTAATCCTCTCTTCTTATGTTCTTTTGTAGTGACTGACTGCACAGGTATTCCAAACCCCAAGAGGTCAGCTTCATCAGTACTTTCACTTTCATTTTTATCTTGACGATTTCACAGCATCAGTAGGAAAAGTGGGGAGCGGATATGGGAGTGGGAAGAGGCGGTAGAATGAGAACTACTGTACAAGTTGCAAGGAGGAGAAGGAGGAGAGGGGGTTGAGTTGTGAGAATGACACTGGATATGGAGCATTAAGTGTTATGATTTTCAGGTAGGTTAGGTTACGAGAGGGGTAGGTGGGTGGATAATACAGTGGGCAGGTGAACCTGTAGGTGGCTGCGTGAAATAGGTTGCTGGGTATGATGCAGGTGGTTCATTGGGCGTAGGTGGATGGGGTAGGCGGTGGGGTAGATGCTGGAAAGATGGGTGGGTGGGACAAAGTTTATTCATTGGTGTATGGGCGGAAGAGTTTGCAGAGGTGAGTGAATAAGACCAAGTGGCTGAGTGAAGAACGGGCGACTGAGTAAATTTTATATAAGTAAGACAATGCATAGGTGAGTGAGTGAGGCTCAGGTGAGGGAGGCACATGTAGGTGGGTGGGTGATTAACAGGTGGGTGGGTGAAGCGCAAGTGGATGATTAGGTTCCGGGTGGAGAGATAAGCTCCAGGTGGACAATCAATACACAGGTTATCAAGACCCAAGTGGATGGAAGGTGGATAGCTAATACACGTGGATTCTGAGATATAATCAAGGGGGTGGATGAATCATAAGTGGATGGCGAAGTCCCAAGTGGCTGACTGGCTGATATAAAGAACAGGTGAATAATTAAAATACAGGTGGATAATCAAAACACAGGTGGATTGCAAAGTCCCAGGTGGATGGTTAAGGAACAGGTGGAGGGTAACCGCACAGATGGAAGGCAAAGTCCCAGGTGGATGGGTTTACCCCGGGGAAGCTAGTGTGAAAGAGGGTCACGTGCGGGGGGGGGGGGGGGGGGGGGGGGACTGATATGAGGATGGTTAACTCACCCGTGGATGGCTGAGGCAGAGGATTTTATTCATTTTCGGAAGGTCCTCATGGTGGAAGAATTAAGAAACTGGTGGATGGATAGGTGGATGGGTAATGCACAGGTGGATGGTTAAGACACAGGTGGATGGTTAAGACGTATGGATGATTAAGGTCTAGGTGGATGGTTAAGGCAGGGGTGGATAGTTAAGGCCCAGGTGGATGGATACGTAGCGGGGTGATGTAAAGAGTGGATGAGTGACGGGTGGATGAGAAAGACCCTGGTGGATAATTAAATCCAAAGTGGTTGAAAAAAAATACTGGAGGATGGATGAAGCAGCGATGAATGAATAAGGGAGGGGTGGATGATTTTATACTAGGTGGATGGTTAGAACACGTGGCGTCTGTGAGATGAGGTCGAGGGGGTGGATGGGAAGTGGATGGTTAAGGTATAGGTGGAAGGAATACGACAGATGTGGATAATTTACACTTTAAGGGTGTGGACGTCCTAAGAGTATTATGCTGAGTACTTCAAGACGATTTATTCAGTCGTAGAAACACAATGGCAGGCGACTGAGTGATACTAGTGGATGGTTGATGCACATGTGGATCGACAGAGCCCAGGTGGATGGCTTAAGGCACAGGTGGATAAATGACGCCCAGGTGATTGGCTAAGGCACAGGTGGAATATTAATAAACTCCTGGACAAATGAAGCACATGTGGAGTTTGTGATGTGGGGTCAAGGAGGTGTTGGGTGAGTGACAGGTGAGGTGGTGGTGATTCATTGGCGTACGTGTGACAAGTGGGGGAGGGGGGGAGTCAAGAGTGAGAAGTTGACTCATAGTGGGTCACAGGGGGCTAGGCAGGTGTCTGGAGGGGGCAGGGGGGAAGGAAGGATGGTAGGGGGTGGGTACTGTGGAAGGGGTAGTAGGATGCTGGTGGTTGGGTGAGGGGAGGGGGTAGGCAGAGATAGTAGGGTGGTGGTTGTTGGGGGAAGGGGGTGTGATGAGGCAGAGATGGTGGCGTGATGGGGGGAAGGGTGGCATTGGTACGAGAGGGAGAGGGGAAAGAGGTGGTGGAGTGGAGGCATAGTGATGGAGTGTAAGAGGTAGAGGATGGTGTGAGTTGTGGGTGGTGGGGTAGTGGGAGGGGGTTGGATGGTGATGAGGAGGGAGAGGCATAAGTAATGGGGGGAGGAGGGGGAGGAGCACAATGGAGTACAAAGGAGTACAAAGGAAAGCAAACAGCAACAGACCTGTTGGTCCTTTCGTGCCTGTTTGTTATAGGGAAGGTTATAAGAAACAAAACTATTTCATCACCTAAAGACAAGGACAGAAAAGCAGGAAGGCAGAAGTGATGGGGTGAGAAGGAGGAGGTAGAAGAGATTGGGGAAGGAAAGGTGTGGTTTGTGAAGATGGTGGTTGTAGTCGAGGGGAAGGGGGGCAAAGTGAGGGAGGATGTTGTGAGGGGAGTGAATGGGAGGGTAGGTGGGGTTGTGGGGTCTAGTTGTGGTGAAGGTGGTGAAAGATAATTTTTTGTCCTTGGTCGTTACGTACAGAGGGCAAGCACAGTAATTAACACCGTCACTCCCACACGCCTCGCCAAAGTTGGGCAGGAGTGTATGATGGCAGCAAAAAATTATTTTAATAAATCAAAGTATTTTACAGGTTATGGGAGACTGTTTATACTCCCTCCAGTACCAGATACTTACTCCTGCGCTGAATAAAATCGTCTGTCTTTAGCACCAACTATGTAAAGAACGTCCTGATACCGAAGAGGTTGAACAATCTCCACTTACCCTTTCTGTACAATGAATTTTATTCAATAATTAAACTTTTGCGCTGCTTACATTATTCTTCACCGTAAAATGGCGTCTGCAGTGAAGTCTATAACCTGAATAAGATCGCCCGTCGTGAGCTGGAATATTATATGAAATTCTTTATTCTCGATCAGAAACTTAATCGCGACAAGCATTAACATTTATGATTTTCTACATGTATCTTGGAGGATAATAAAATCGTTTAATGTTGGCCAGAGTACGTAATTTGCATCTAAAGAGTTAACCCTAAGACAGTAACGTTTTTTGTATTAATGTTATCTTCTGGTGATATTGTCCTGCTTTGAAGAGCCCCATAGATTGAAGGGGTTAATTAGGACTATATCAAACCCATCCAACTCGGGAAAGTCTCTCCTCAGCTGAGTAAAATCGTCTGAAATACCTTGAATAAATTAAAAAGATGTCCAAGGAATGACGGACTCGAGATGTTCTCTCTCTCTCCTCCCCCCCCTCTCTAGTTACTGGTGCTCTTGTTGCCTTTAATATATCGCAAAACCGTCTGACGTTAGCCAAAGTAAAATCAAAGCAAGGAAAACGTCGCGGCTAATGACCTCTTGTACAGAAAGGGTTGAAATGGTTGCAAGCTGGTAATTCATAATCAACAATTTCGTATTTCATTATTGGCATGATCCTCTGACATTAGAAAAAAATAATAATAATAAACATGTAATTATCAGCTAATGGGTAGGGGAAATTTTAGAAAGACCTCTCGTCCTCAAGGGGCTAAATGGTTGCACGCTGGCTATTCGCAATCATCAATTTTGTATTTAATTATTGCTGTGCGGAGGTATCCTTACAAAGATCCTGATATTTAGCCTCTTGAACCCGGCGACCTATTTTTTTTTTTTAATCTTAACCGCGCAACCATGAGTCAATTTACTTCAATGATTATGTTTTTATTTTTACTGTAGTAATGAAAGGATGACCAAAGGCTACATCTGACCCCTGCAGTGTGAAAAGCCTCCTCAACCTGAATAAAATCATTCTGGGGTAGCTAGAATAAAATATAAATCTTGTCCTCGTGAAAGTGTTAAATGGCTGGACACTGGTTGGCTATTCACAATCATCAATTTTGCATTTGATGACTGGTATGCGATTGTACTACATAAAGGTCCTGATACCTTATACCAGTGCACACGTGAATACCAAGTCACATATGCAAACATTCCTTCATGATGCAAGAGACTTTTATGGCGGAAATTCGGGTGGGGAGAGAGAGAGAGAGAGAGAGAGAGAGAGAGAGAGAGAGAGAGAGAGCAGGATAGAATGAAAGGGAGAGGAGAGGGAGAGAGCAGGACCTTCTCTGGGTTTCGCGGGTGCAGGGGGTGGTGTTTGGCATGCCTGGCCTCTGTGCTGTGGTGTACAGGGAGGGGCATGTCACGGTAACAACCCTCTAATGATCCTTTGGTAATTACCGACGCTGTGCAGGAAGGGATGACTATTCAGCTTAACATAGATCCCTCAGATTCAAGGGATTAGAATCAACCTCCATTCATCCTTTCCAAATAATTACTTTTTCCCTTATTTTACATTGGCTATCTCCAGACGACAATATTTAACTTATCTCTTGGACTGGAGGGGTTACCGACTCACTGAATGACTGACAGAGAAAAAGAAATTAAAAAAAAAAACTGAAATAACGGTCAGGAATTACCACAGACAGGGACAAATCGCATGAAAATCTCGTGAAACTATAGCCTGATTAGAAAGACAAAAACGTACTGAAATTGTTTATAATCCCTTCAAGCTGAGACGCTTAACCGAAGCTAAAGAAAAACGTCTCAGAGGTCAAACTAATGATCGTGTAGCGAAACAAAAACGCAGTAAAACTTGTGAAACTGACGATCGTGTAGAGAAACAAAATGCATTAATAACTGTTGAAACTAACGAACATATGGAAACAAAACGCATTAACAGCTGGTGAAACTAACGATCGTGTAGAGAGGACCAAAACGCATTATCAGCCAGCGAAACTCACGACTGCGATAGCAATTACCGCTACATACAAACCCCTTTCATCCAGCCACACAAAGTTGCATCTTGAAATGTGTGCGCGCGTGTGTGTGGGGGAGATTCTAAGTAATCTTCCTTGGCTCCATATTCTCGACGGTTAGACAGGCCCACCAGCACTGCTTCATGACTAGCAAATGTCTGAATGGATCGTTATCATTTTCCTGTATGTTATTTAATATATCTAATATTTTCTTGTAAGCTATTTATTCCATTTACTTTCTTCTTATACTCCTCATTCAACCTAGTATTTTCCCCTACATTATTTTTACGCAATCTGTTTTGGAATTAAAAAGACATAACACAACAGAATAATAAGACTATCTATTTATCTATTGCCAGACGCCTCAATCCCGTAAGGGATGGCCACAAACAAATCGCCTCCATGTCGCCCTGTCCAATGCCACTTCAGTGCCTTACTCCCAATAAGTAAATCATTAAAAGAAGTTCTATAAAGCCGCCTACTACGAGTCCCATCTCAGCAGATACAGAGCTGCTTGGTTGGGCTCACGACCCCCTGGTACCCAATTCAGCAGCTTCGTGAGGAGTTGTATCACGGGGGAGAGGGGGAGCCAGCTTTTAACATTACCATTAACAAGAAAATTCATCATTCTCTCTCTCTCTCTCTCTCTCTCTCTCTCTCTCTCTCTTCGTAGCATCTGGAGGAATTTGTGGGTGAGAGCCTGAGAGCATTTTCGCCCACATTATAACACACAGACAAGACAAAGGATATTACTGATAGCCGCATCCACCCCAACAGTATCCACTACCCAGATACATCCTAAAAACTGTCCTTTATCTTTACCCACACCTCTTGGACACATCCCAGACACACCTCTGATGCACAAGACACGCACCTTAGACATACCCAACACACACCCTTGTGAGTGTTGCAAAAACTGACCGGGAGTGAAAGTGTGGTGCTCATTAAATTCTACGGTTCTAAATTGCCAATTCCACTCTTCAAAAAGGTACAGTGACTCAGTGAGTGAGTGAGTGACACAATCTGGCCAGCTCCGTGGATGCGCCCCCCCCCAAAAAAAAA
>JAGKTI010013972.1:0-22297 GCA_018397915.1 Birgus latro
ACGTTAGTGGAAAAATAAGATAAATAGCAAAAGTCACAGCTGGAATTCAAGTTGTACGAAGGTTATTCTCTGTCTCACCATTTGCTGACACTTTTCTACTGTGACTCTACCGTCGCCGATTAACTTTACACCTCTTGATGTCATTAAACTCTCCCCTTGGGGTTATTAGTAACCCCAAGGGTCATTGGCGACGGAGGTGTCATAGAAGAAAATGTTAGCAAATGGTGCGATATAAATAGAAAACACTTCAAAATACTTGAATTACAGTTGTGGCCTCTGGTAAATATCTTCCAAGTAAAACACAGAGAAAATACGTAGATTATCATTTACTCCAAGGCGAATCCCCCGAGCTAGGACAGGTGGACCATATACTGTAGCTCTGTAGGGCAAGGAAATATGCTTGGAGAAGTCGCTACATCTCGTACCAGAAATACACTACCTTGGTGTGGGCTCTAACTGCCAGGCTGCGAGCGCTACCACTGAGCTATTCTGGCCCCGACTGCTTCTCATTACTTGAGTTATCCTCAAAGTCACAATTTCTTTGAAGCTGTCCCGGACTATTGACGAAAACGGTATAGTAAGACTAGTTTTTTTTTTTTTTTTTAGCTTAATCCAAAGCGTTAGAACCTGTTAGAGGTTAACCCAGAAATAAATATTATAATAGACCTTTCTTCTTTTTTTTTTACCTGTAAAGCCTTGTTGCACTTTGGTTTACAAGTCGATTTACAATGTAAAGTGTAACTGCTTGCACTATCTTTTTGTGGGAATTTAACTTGTAAGAGAAATGTCTGAATAAGACGGATTTTTCGGCTCACTGATGTCATTGGAGTCAGATGTCACTTCATGTTATAGTTTAATTTTTAATTCTCGAATAGAGTTGATGGTCATATTTTCGTTTATACTATCATAATTTATCTGTATTATCAATACCTACACATCATCAATGGGGTCTACATAGAGATTATTAGAATGTAGATAATACACGCTCATTTATTTACATGCGTCAGCTGTGCAGTCGTCGCATGGTGGCCTGACTGCTCGTCTGAACCGCTTTGCTGAAAAGTGCACAGAAATTGTCCAGGCAATATGGTGTTTTATTTTACTAGTAAAGGTAAGGTTCATTCGATTTTGTCAGTAGTTATATAATATTGTATGAGCTTGACTAGCAATTTTTTTTGTTACTGAACTGGTTTTGGTATTTCATCATTGCAGACTGGCATAAGGTTATGTTGTAATAAGTTGATAATATGAATGAAACCGAGTGGTAATTCTTTAAAATACTTCTGAATGCATTAGTTAGGTTCGTACATAACATGTACCTTTTTTTTGTAAAAAAAAAAATTATGATGACATGAGAAGTGGCCTTTAATTTCCATCAAACTTGCCCCAATAAAGTGTTAGAGCTTCAACGATTTGAGGAAATGTGGGGCCAAGAGACAAATTGTCGTAGTGATGGACTATAAAAGTCGCAGAAATGCATTATTTTGAAGATATCAGGGTCAGTTTTCACTCTTTCCAGGAAATCTGTCACACCCACGTTGTAGACCACGTTATTTTGAATCTACCTCTATAAACTTGTTTTCGGAAATGTATATTTAATGTGACAATCCTGTATGTAATTACCTCTGGTCTCCGTTGATATCTGCCAGTACCCGGCCATATTTGATGTTCCTAATGCGCATTTTTTTAAATTTGAAAGCTGGCTGTCAAGTGCAAGTGGGATTGGGTTGGATTAAGTTAGGTTAGGTTTAGTTAAATCATCAAGTTTCCCATTTCTTTTACACGGGATACATTGACACATCCAGTGGGAGCGATGGTTGGTAAACAGCGTGACCAGTCGGAAAGACCATCGGTAAACATTACTGTGGGTGACCTGGTCGTTTCCTTAACTACCCAAAAATACATATATTTTGCATAGAGTAGACCTAATCTTCAAAACGAGTGATTTCCAAAAAAAATGAAGCTCAGATTCATTCAAATCACACTATAATCGGGCAACAAATATATTTTTTGTTTCGAAATCAAGTGATGTGAACTAATGAAAATTGACCAATATCAAATGTACAACCTTATCAGTTTTACATGCACACTTTGGCAAATGGCAGCCAGCGTGTTAAGCTTTCAGATTGGTTTGGCATCATGGTCAGTCAGTCTCAGATTGTGTTATTGATAGGAATTATATAACATGTATAATCCTTCCTTTGTATATTGATGTAGTCAGCAACAGTATGGTATGACAAAGAAATCTATGAAAGTAAAAAAAATATAAAAATACTAGTTAGTATGGTATGACAAAGAAATCTATGAAAGTTAAAAAAAAATAAAAATACTAGTTATATGCTCCTGCAGTAACATGCAGGGGATTGTCAGTTTTGTCTTCTTATAAAAAAAAATAGAATAGTGATATATGCAGACCTTCAGTATGCAGTTCCTTATTTCTTTATGTCAAATTAGGACATCAGGCAACTGCTAGGTAAACAAAGCTTAATATTTATTTGATCATAAATGCTGCTGTTTGTCCTTTTTACAGTGGTAGAGCCACCAGTCACACTGTTTATGGGCATCGATAAATATGAAAGTGAGTAAATGTAGCAGCATATTTCCACAGATTTGACATAAACTGTATCAGTCACACTGTTGCCAGTGTTTATTGCTGTATTTGTTGTTGCAGCTCCAGACTTAAATGGACATAAACTGTTACTGTAGTTGTTGTCTTTATTTGCAGCTAATATTATTACAGTATAATGTACAAAATCTGAATGCTTCATACTGAGTCAGAATAGCACTGTAGGTAGCTTTCATGGATATTAACTGTATTAAAGTATTGTGGAATATAGTTGCTTTATGTAATGCATTCTTACCACAAAAATAAATGTAACCAGTGCATTATAACTACTGATAATGGTGTTTACCTTTTTAGATGAAGATTTAATAAAGTGGGGTTGGCCAGAGGACGTGTGGTTCCATGTGGACAAGGTCTCTTCGGCCCACGTGTATCTCAGACTAAACCCGGTAAGGCTGTAATATACTGTTATTCCCAGTAGAGTTAGCTGAATCCCATTGCTGGAGGGAAGTTGTAGTGAGGGTTTCATACTGAATAAAAAAAACTACCATACAACTTTGCCTCAGCTAGGGGTGCAGGGTCAGCATAAAGTACAGCGTGGCTTACAATTGTACAAAGCGAAGAAATAGGTAGGATGGATGCAAGATAGGAAATGAGATAAATGAAAAAGAGAATGCTATATAATGAACTGGCTACCTCTCTTCTTTGATTTATACAACCCAGCAAGCCTTACTGTGGACTTCCCACCCCATATGAATGGGAAACTGGATATTGATGATTATATCTACTGTAGTTGTACAGTAGTTTCCAGATTAGGCTATCGATTTTGTGTTGGATTTAAGAAAGTACCAGTTATGTATTTCCTGTCTATACAGTATATTGACCTCTCCAGTCAAGTTGCATATACCTTTTGTTTTATCCTTGCTACTACAGATGATTTTAGATACAGCCTCATTAGTGGTTCCTGAGTTGATTAAAACTGAAAGAAGGTTGCAACAAGCTATGAGCTAAATAAAACATATTTAAAGTGCAAAGGTTTAAGCTATATTGTCGACAAGTTTCCTTTCTCTCCAGGGCCAGACCATTGATGACATACCTATGTCGGTGATAGAAGATGCTGCCCAGCTGTGCAAGGCAAACAGTATCCAGGTATGTTACACACCCTGTATCACCAGCCCTCTGTGTTTTCTTTAATAATATAGCCATGACCCACAGTGTCTTTGAGTATCCGAGTACTATATGTTGCTTCCCCTGATCATCAGCCAAGTTCAGCCTACAGTAGGCGCGGAAAGTGTTGACGCCATCTTAAAAAAAGAAAACATTCTTGTGGTTAGCAAGGAGAAACAAATAAATTAACACTCACCATTGAATTTAGTATTTACTGGCATTCCCCTTCACCTTTATTATCTTCTTAAGGCGTCTGGGGAGACTGATGGCGTAGTTTTGCAGAACAGACGGACTAAAACTGCTCCATAGCTGCTTGACTGCAGCCTCAAGTTTAGGCAAAGATGATGTGTCCATACTACGCAGCTGCCGCTTCATGTGCGCCCATAAATTCTCAATGGGATTGATATCTGGGCTGTTTCCGGGCCAATCTCGAATAAAGGGAACCTCACAGTCTGTTAGCCACTGTTTCACTGACTTTGCAACATGTGCAGGGGCAGAATCTTGCATAAATACTCTTGCCTTGGTTTTATCAAAAGAGTCACTTAAAACATCACATAAGAGCTCCAAATAATTGTTCTGGTTCACTTTTTCATTTGCAGGTAGAATTACCAACCTACCAACACCATAATATGTAAAGCAGCCCCAAGCCATGAGTGAGGCTGGGTATTTAACAAACTTGGAAGTGTACTTAGGATCCAGGGGGTCACTGCCTGGTTTGCGGTACACTCGTGATGAAGGGGTACCAGTGACAGTAAATGTTGACTCATCACTCCAAAGCACAGTTTTCCATTGCTCCTCACTCCAGGCAAGATATTTCTTACAAAAATTTACTCTCTTTTTCTTCTGAAGTGCAGTTAGCAGTGGTTTTTTACGAGCACAAAAACTCCTGTAGCCCAGATCGTCATGCAACAGCTGCTGCACACTTCTGACAGACACATCTGCCAGCAACTGTGGGTTCTTTTCTTTTGAATCCCGTGCTGTTAGCCTTGGATCCTTGCTAACTTGCCTTGAGATCAGCTGACGGGTTCTGAAGGTTGTCTTACGAGGTCTCCCAGGCTTGGGAATTGGAGTGGGAGGAATGGCCTCCTCACTGTCATTGAACCGCTTCACCAGTCTCTGCACTGTCCTCAGTCTAACACCATCTGATTTGCAATAAATGGGAGTTTGTGGCCAGCTTTGTATAAAGTAATCACTTCCACTCGTTTGTCCTTGCTTGTGGTTACTTTAGGCATGATGAGAATGTGGTAGGTAACCAAATAACTGTGTTATTTGAGTCAAAACATGCCCTCGTGGTGCATCACACACAGAGACAATCCTCCTCCTGTGGCTGCCCAAACATTACTGAGCCTGCTCCTGTGGTGCCAAACCTATCAAGCAGGGTTGCCAGCTCCCGTTGAAAAAGCGTCAGCTCATTTCGCATCACAGGGGAGGGTAGTATTGACCCTACTTCACTTAACGCGAAAAAGAATGACGTCGGCAAAAAAAGTCAATACTTTCCGCGCCTACTGTATTGTCTTTGCTTAATAGCACACCCATGACTGCAGTGTCTTTTGTCCTCAGTTGTTCAGTGGGAGCAGTTAGAGTGGGTGTCATAGTCAAATTGGAAACCAGCATAAGTTGGTAAGGACTGAGTTTCATATATGCCAACTCTACCATGGGTTTCACGTATATTTGTTAGGATAAAGCTGTGAATGCTATGTTGATACCTGCCACAGTAAGTGCTTGCTATTGTCAATTGATTTTTTAGTTTGAGTACACATCATTTAACTCTTAATTCCAGGTGACATCCTTATTTCTTTACCTTGCTGATTCAATACATATTACCAGTATTAAAATTAGAAAAGGCCTTTTATTGTAGGGGTTTACGGCTTGGTTCTGGAGAGGGATGCCTTTGCACGGTGGCATCGGTATGACCAGGCGCTGAAGTTGCCAATTTATACACAAATGTCCCTGAATCCCCTCCCTACTCCGCAAAAGATGTGGATGGTGGACTGCAGGAAGGCAGTTTTGTCCAACAGTCTGCCTGGGATTGCAGCAATGCCTCATCTAAATGTTGCAGCTTAAAAGTCTCTCCTTAGCTGAGTAAGTCATTGGGAGATGGCAAGAACAAAGAGGTTGCCATGTAGGTTCAAGGGGTTTACCCATGAAGTTACCAGTCCAGGCAGCCCATTTTCACAAGTAGACCAGTTTCATTTAATCATTGTCCCACTGTGTAATGGGTCATTCATTTTGATGTATCTGAATGTTTATTGTAAAGTGGCAATGTTTCCAGGGCAACAAGATGAACAACGTTGATGTAGTGTACACGTTGTGGTCAAACCTTCGCAAGACTCCGGGCATGGATGTCGGCCAAGTTGGATTCCACAGTGAAAAGGAGGCAAGTAATAAGTACTGAAGTGGTATACACTAGACCCTTAATTTGTGCGACTGTTATATCTGGGAATTTTACTTTGCAAATCAAAGGGAGGAAAGTGATGGATATAGTGGACATGGTGGAATAGTAGGCAGACTTTTGTCCCTGACTATAAGTTTCTCTTACATGTACCAGTTTTTCTTTCTTCCAGTTAATATTCCTGCTTAAAAGGACATCTTTTTCTCAGTAGCAGAATATTTCAACTTTTCTCATGTACACTGTAGGAGTTGCCATGTTACTAGTACAGCTTTGTATACAAAATTTGAAGTTGCCAGTTAGGTCACATGGCACCACCAGATGGTGATGACCCGTAAAGAACCAGATTACTAGAGTACTTCAGGATTTTTCTCTGGGTGCCACCAAGCTATTTTATTCAACTGTGGGAAGTACCCTGTGTTTAAATGGTGAATTATTTACCATTTACAGTATTCGTAATTAAGTGGAAGTACAGTATTGTGTATCAGGTAATTCAGTATATGGCAGTTTGAAAAGCAGTAGCAAGAGCAATTATACATGCTTAAGGTTACCAAATAAGTTATTTATGGTATTCAAGCCAAAATTTTTTAAACTGAAATTATTACTGTTCCATAACCTGCTCTGACTTTCACGAAAATGATTTACCTGAGTCATCTTCTGCAGGTACGTAAAATCCGTCTGGAAAAGCGAATAAATGAGACTGTCAACAGACTAAACAAAACCAAGGTGGAGGCTCACCCAGATTTTAGACAAGAACGAGAAGAACGGGATAGGAAAGAGCGAAATCAAGCTAAGAAAGAACTAAAAGAAAAGCAGCAGAAAGAAAAAGAAGAGCTGGAGAGGAGAAAAAAGGAGCAAGAACTCAAGTAAGTCCATTATTATTATTATTATTATTATTATTACTATTCATCCATCCATCCATCATCCAATCCTATGTTGCCCCATAAGGAGCGTAGGAGCCCGGGACTGGGCTAGTTGGTCCTGACATTTAAGATGAGACTGACCAGCCTCACTCATCTGTGTGTGGCATTACATGAGTAGTAAACCCCAACCATCCCTTGGATATAAACCTACACAGGCTCAATCTGATCGGAGTGCCTTAATTACCCACTAAACCACCAGGTGCCATAATTTGGTTATATGGTTACCACCCAGCATAGTAAATGGTTTGCTGGAGGACAGGAAACAATTTGGCTTGTCACTCAGTGTAGAGTCACCTATAGGCAGAAGGAAGAGGAAAGAATGAAAGAAAGATAGACAGAAGAGGGAGTTTAAAGTCATCTGTAGACAGAAGGAAGAGGAAAGAATAATGATTATTATTATTATCATTGCAGTAGACCCCTCAATCATTGCAGTTAATGTATCTGGGAATGTTGCCACGCAAATTGAAACTTACAACTTGTGCCCAGTGTTATATGGCTGTGTGGTGAAATCCCAGAAATTTTCAAAAGTCTCCCCTGTGGCCCTCCTGATAAATTTTTACACCCAGCTAATCATACCTAACATTAATTGTAGTACACATACAAGCCACCACAGTCCCCAGGTCAGTCGCTAGTGGATGGAGCTTAATTTGCCTCTAAGCAGTGGATGAGTAGTGCACATGTCATACATTGCCATTATATTTCATTTTTCCTCTTTGAATTCATGACTTTTATCCTTATTCAGAAGTAGAGCTTCTCATTTTTCCTCTTTGAATTCATAACCTTCACCTTTTTTCAGAGATCACTCACAGTCCTCACATTCCACTCAGTTACATGGGCTGTCTAGCTGTGCAGGACCTGGAAAGACACAGAACATGTATTCCATGCTGCTGTAATTTTCATTGCATGTCTTTTTTTTTGGTGGGGGGGGAGAAATGTAGACCTGTAGATAATGGAACTCTCAGCTGCTTTGTTGTAGTAAGTATTAGCTGGTATATAACAGTACTTTACTTTTTTTTTCTTTCTTTCTTTTTACATCCCTCCCAGCTTCTGCACATCTCAAACACATCATAAATACTTTTCCTTTACAGTAATAGCTTCCATGGTTTAAAGACTATCATATCTCTACCTCAATTTCATAACACTAGTGAGAAGCATGATATTCTAGTGTTAACCTTTTGCTACAGCTCAGCATTCAAGTTGAAGAGATGGCATATTTAAGCCAAGTTAAAGTGTTAAGTTAGCCGTTAGGTGTTTATGGGTGCGGTGCAAATTTCACCCACTTGTTACCACTTGACGCAGGCTGTGTCTGCACACATTTCAACCGCTCATAACCTTTTGACGCCGTTTGTGTCAAACAAATGGCCCCGTTTTTTTTGGTTATGGAATGATTTTGCCTCCATTTCTGGGCGAGAGCAAAGCACTACTTGCGTCCCTGTGTATCCCTCCGCTGCGCTGAATCTACTCCACACCCAGTGTCACCTAACTGCCCCAGTCAGTGTGCAATGAGCCTTGCTCTGATTTCCTTTCGTGTTCCGTAAAATTGGACCTAATTGACCCTCAGTAATTCTTTATACACTATAATGTAGCCAAATAAATTCCCTATGACTTTTTCTTAGTAACATTTACCATAAAAATTGTATTTCTGTGAGAAAAAGCCGAAAAATACTGAAGTAAAAAAATAAATTAAGGCATAATTTACATAGGGCTGACCTTTTTTTTAATGCAGCATAAGCAAGTACCGGTACCAGTACATTTATTCAGGATTACAGGGGGAAAAAAATTACGGTCATCGAAGCATAAATGAGGGTTTGAGGATAAAATGTTTTTGAACTATCGAGTGCGCGGGAATAGTGCAGTGACGGGGGGGGGGTCTCTCTCAGTGTGTGGCCTTGGGCGCCGAGGCTCGCCTGCCAAGTACTTGCTCACGGTAGGACACAGCTTGCATCAGATGGTAACATATGGGTCAGTTGCTTTCCCAGCTGAGTACAGTATAGCAGATGGAGCCACTTCTTACCAGCTTTACCCTTCAGATGAGGTGGAATGAGCCTCAGTAGCCTTCTTAAATTAACTCTGCAATGCATTCCATTTCACCTACAGAGAAAGGTTGTGCACAGTACAGGCAGTCCTAGTTATGTTTTCTATTTGTTTATTTATATTGTTATCCCTGCAGCCTAAGATTTCACATTATATTTACTCTTGCTACTACTAAATTACTTTATTCTGCCTAGGAGGGCACCTCAGAAAAGATGAAATTGAAGGCTATATCTAACCCCCAGTTCAAAAGTCTATCTTGACATGACTGTAATGATCTGGAGGCAGCAAGAATATAAAATTTATCCTATTAAAGAGGTTCATCCTCCAGTAAATGCAGAAATATTGCTATGCAGTTTCATCACCACTTGTAAAACCAGTATGCCTGTTCTCCCAATTTGCAACACCAAATATTTGGAAAAAGTTAAGGTACTTTGCAACAAGTCATTGACATTATTAACTTCCCATATTTCTGTTCACTCATTGTAGAGGTCTAGGATATCAAACTAACCATTTTCTTCTTCTTTCCAGGAGCTACAGTTCCTTATTTTCATCAGAGAACATGAAGACAAACAAGCAAGCAGCTGATGAAGATTCTGATGATTTTATGTGATACCGTACATCAGTGTATAAAAGTCAGATGCAACTTAAACCAGTTCAGGTGTTCAGCATACTTATTAGGTCACGGATTACAGGTACCAAGTTTTTCACCATCGTAGTTTAACATCATCTCAGTTACAATTGAAATTGCTATGTTAACTTCCTTTTTTATTCCAGATGATATCCATAGTAGTTTTTCTTTTGCATCTAGATTTTGTTTCAACTTGGGAAAGGCCTCATACATTAGTACCAGTAGTAGTAGTAGTAGTTGTTGTTGTTGTTGTAGCCCCAGGTTCATTGGAAATATGTACCCAGTGGACTGCAGGGTGTAGTTGCCCTCCTTCACCAGTTCATCCTCCTTTTTTGGAGAGATGGGGAGGAAATTGAGTAACGTTTGTATAACCAAGCAGTTCTGCCATCCGGTTTTATCAGTGCCACCTTATGAAGGCGTCCCTTTCCAGCTCATGGCCTCATGTATTACAAGGATTTATTAGTGATACACTTCCAGTTTGAAAGCCCTGTCCTAAGCTCAGTAAAATCATAAGGAGATTAAAAGAACGAGATCAAAAAGATGTCCTCAGGCTCGGTGGGTTTGCAGTGCACTGAGGGCTGTATTTTCAAAACAGTGTGTGAAGGTGTGTGCAGGTCTGTTTTATTTTTGACAGCAATTTACAGAACACTTGTTTTTGAGAAACCCATCTGTCTGGCTGAGCAGACCCTAGAATCATAGGCAAGCAACCACACCTGTAGGGCCGTCCTTTGCAGTGAACAGACATTCCCTTGCAGTACGGTACACAGCGCCTTGCCACAGTAAAGTGCAGGGAAGGGTGTGGAAGTTTGGTTCATGGATGAACACCGCATTTCTCTCTTTCCACCCAGTTAACAGGGGCACCATAGTATATGCCACATTACCCCATTACTTGGTTATTAGGTTAACACCCATCGCTGTATATGATTTCCTGGGTTACTGGAACCCATTAGGCTTGTCACTAAGTGCAGGGCCACCTCAAGTGGAAAGAAAAGTGACAAAGCAACAGGAAGGATGGGGGAAATGAGGAAAGAGGGCAGACAAAGCAAAACAGTGATAAAGGTGAAGGAAGTTGGAGACACCACCACAATTTGAGTGGATGATGGTCACCACCACCTACCACCAATGGAACACCTGCAATTTTTAGATGGATTAAGCCTGCACCTCACACAGAGAGTGGAGTCAACAATGTTACAGATAGGTCAGTCATGTTCTATCATCACGTGCATCGGAAGTTTTCACAGTATTTCCAGAGCTTCTCCAGACTTTAGCTCACCCAATTTTTAAATACATCCCTAAATACCTCCCAGAGGGTCACCTCTGTATCAGCATTAGGTGTATAAATAACTACTTTCATGTTATTTATGCCTGGTGATCTTGTGGATTAAGGGACTTCAGTTGGATGTGGCTCTTAAGTGTATCTGTAATTAAAGATGTGAGTGGGGTTTTTTGTTCATATGCCACACAGGCGAGCAACTGGTCACTCATCTTTCAATATCTGGACTGAATAGCGTAGCCCCTATGCTCCTGATACAGTAAAGGCTTGGATGAATTTTTGTCATTTACACTAATTATACAGTGAAAGTCTTCTCATTCGGCATCTTCGGGACCAAGCAATTGCTGAAAGAGGAAAAACTGCCAAATGACAGGGAAAGCCTGCCAAAAAGTTTCTAGCAATCATGGTCAGTCACCCCAATGCAATCACAGTGTCTAGCAAGTATTATTGGTCAGCCCTAAGCACTAAATCTGCCTTCTGTTTCTTCATCCATCCATCCATCATCCAATCCTATGTCTCCCCACGGAGGAACGTAGGAGCCCAGGGCTAAGCAAGTTGGTCCTGACATTGAAGATGAGAGTGACCAGCCTCACTCATTCCTGAGTGACATTATGTGAGCAATAAACCCCAACCATCCCTTGGATATAAACCTTCACCGGCTCAATCTGATTGGAGCACCATAATTACCCACTAAACCACCAGGCGCCAAAATTTGGTTATATGGTTACCACCCAGCATAGTAAATGGTTTCCTGGTGTACAGGAAACCATCTGGCTTGTCACTCAGTGTAGAGCCACCCACAAGCAGAAGGACGAGGAAAGAATGAAGGAAAGAAAGAAGAGGGAGTGTAAAGTCACCCGTTGGCAGAAGGACAATGTAAGAATGAAGCAAAGAAAAGACAATGTAAGAATGAAGCAAAGAAAGACAGAAGAGGATTGAAGGATGGAGGAGAGGAAAGGGCAGACACCCGATAGCAGCACTACATCGAGTGAGTGGATGGTGAGCGCCCCCACCTACCACAGCCTTCTGTTTCTTAAGGTCGTATATAGTGGAAGAGCTCACACCAAAATCCTCCATTATCTTCTTCCTAGGAACACCCGCCTCCAATTTTTTCAATAATCCACCTTTTGTGTGCGTTTTTTCACAACACCAGTAGGCTTTCCACTAGCAGAGGCCATATCGCACCACGAGAACGAGAGGATGACCGTAAATAGCACGACAAAGCTTCCAATTTGAAAGGTCCCGATCACAAAGCCAGACGCTTTGGAGTCATGATGGCTGATGGTGCATGCAGTATTGGCAAACAGAAATCTTCAAAAGCACTAAGCTGAGCATTAAAATGCTAAGCTGTAGGTGAACTGTTCAAACTTGCACGCTAAATTGGACTTCAAAATGCACTAGATATTGAAGATCTAATATTTATTGGTGCTAATTATTATGAAAAGTGCTAGATCTAATGCCAACAGTGCCAAATTGGCCAATTGGCTCTGCATATGTGCCAGAAGAGCAGAGGGCTTTCATAGTGGGACTATTAATGAAAACCGCTGAACAACCGGAAATACTGTAAGACTAGATGCTGAATGAGAGGACTTTTACTGTATTCATACCGCAAGGACTTGGAAAACATCAGGCAAGATTAGCAATGTGTAATGAACAGAATTTATTGCTATGGAGTTAGTGCTACAAAGCCTGTAAGCTCGTGAGCATGCAAAAAGCCATATTAAAACTGAAAGCTTGAAAGTTTAAAAATAATCATTAGTACTTGCTCATTTTTTTCTTTGATACAGATTAGTTTCACATTGTGTCTTGAACATCATCCTTATAAAATCTAAATAATATGGTATATATACACCACTGTTTAAATATATTCAGTATTTTTATTTGGTTTTCTTGACTATACAAATAAAATTCTAAAAATCCCATATAAAACTGCAAGGTTTGATGTTATCCAATAACTACTGTATGTAGGTAAATACATCTTTAAAGTAACAAATGTTATAACTGTATACATAATGATATAAGAAAGAAAAGCTCAGTAATGATGACAATAAAAAATACTGAAGCTTGAGGAATGTTTGGCAGAAAGAATGTGGCAATTTTGTATAAAGACATAAATGACTAGCTATTTATAAATGAAGGTATACAAGGTAAATTGCACACTAGACACTGAAACATCCAATATAAATCACGTTATTCTGCATTACAGAATTACGAGAAAACACCAAAACCAATCATCCCTTACAAAAATCTAAAATAAACCTTTTCCTTACTGCATTTGGTGACACTAGAAAAAATATATTTATCATAAGAGTTTCAAGATAGATTCTGCAACAATTATAATAAATACTGTAATTAATCTAACATACACCATGTACAGCTAACTTATCAGAAATAACCAAAATAGACTACAGTATATTGTATCCCAAAGTACCCATTCAGTATAACCAATACACCACAGTTTAACTCAGTACCCTGAAAACAAAGATCAATTGCAAGAATAAGAATGCAGCTAACAAAACTACAGCAAGTGGGGAAAAAAAAAATGCCTTATAGATCTGGCACAAACACTAGTTTACACATGTGATTTCATTTAATACAAAATATAGTTCTCTATTACACAGAACTTTCTAAGCAGGCTTATCATGGGAACAAAAGAAAAGCACAACCATTTCATAAATGAAGCACTTAAGTTCTTAAAATGTAGTCCTCTGACTTATTTCACTTAACCTTGTACTTTACTGTCATCTTTGCATCCTCGAGATGAGATTTTAACATGCATTATACTTCAAGTACCTGAATTTAGAAACTTATCTCATAGTACTGATTTACAACAACTTATGTAAAAAGAATATATCTTGTACATTCTGGTTAACCTTTGACTATACAAATTCATCATTAAGTACCACATTAAATGGAACTGGAGAGAGAGAGAAAAAAAATTGCTTCTTGTATTACTTTCTTGCTGTAGGCATAATTATCCCCGTTGTTTTTGCAAGTAAAACTTATTTATGCACTTCCAAATACTTGAACACTGTTAAACCTGCTGCTTAGTTCTGTATACTAGGGTTACAATTGAAGGCTGGTTGTTCACAGGCGAACTACTGGGCACTACACATCCTGATCTGCCATTATCACAGGTATCCACAAACTGATTTAGATTACAATATTTCCACAGCCAGGCAAATTGTTAATCACACATTTTTAGTTCTTACTGCAAGAATGACATGCAACCTCCAATACACATTATTACCTAATATTTTTGCATGTCAACTTCAATTACAAAAATTACCAGTTAAAAATTTTAATTTCAATGACTATACAAACCTTATCTCTAGCATAAAATACAGTAACAAAATAACTTTTAGTTCCAATTGTATACAAAAATCACATTTTTACATGGATGTTCCAATTGTATTAAACTAACTCCAACAGAGCCCTTCTTCCTGTCTTATCTGTGCCACTGGTAGTCGATACCCTTACTTCTAAACACTGGATAAATTATAATTTGAACCACAAGTTCTTTACTGTATACCCTGGCAGTGTTTTATGCCTCAATGACTTAGTTCCTACAGCTGACAGGGTGGCAGGAGATATGGATGACTAATTTCCCTTTCCTGTAGCTAATGTACAGTAATAGGCACCATGTAACATTGTGCACCTGATCATGTCTAAAGAAAAAAATATAATTTTAAGCACTAACTGTAATGCTTTGCAAAACAGTTGCTGTCTTTGTACTAACTAAATTATTCTATCCACTAATTAAGTACAGTACATTTCACAACCTGCATCCACTCAACTTATTAACAGCAAATAGGTGTAAAGGACTCCTGTATAGAACACGTGCAAAAACTGAACTTCAGCAATGTGAGTCTGTAAAACAAAATTTGCATGCAAGGACTAGTTTCTCAATATTATACTGAAGCAATCACTTCAAAAATCTTCCTTCAGGAGTACAGGACTAAGCACAGCTTTGCTAACCTGATTATTTGAGCATAAGTTGGGATGAACCATGACATACCCTATGGTCAAGTCAAGTGCAAAGAGCAGACTAAAATGGACTGGAAGGCTAACTCATAATTTTTCATATAAATTCCAGTGTTTCACATCTCAGTATATGTTAAGAACCTATGTTCCACTACTTTCACATTGCACATGCAATCTTTACTGCAACTGTTCATTTTTAGATCAATTTGGCTATGTCCCTGCTTTGAAGTACTCTCAGTACCATGTATTTTATCCCTGAAGCCTCATGGACAACTAAGTTACAGATGAGTAGTATTTTAATGGGTCTACAGCATTTCCTTGTGAGAAAAGGCTTTTGGGCTGCATTCTCACTGGATGAAGAGGCTCTCCAACACCTATTTCTACTGACATTAATTTCCATAAGAATTTCCATACGTTATTTACCCATCTACATTGATGTCAACCCTTTCACTCTGGTGATATTTATATTTTTTCTTACCATCTCCAGATCATCATATATACCTTGGGCTAGACTTTCAAACTTGTGGGGTTTGATACAACTTTCATCCGTCTGTTCAGTGCGAGAAAATTTTTCAGGAGTTTAGTACAGGCGGGTCCGGTTATGCGAGCATCTGCTACACAAAGAAACGATAATACGAGAATGGGCAATTTAGACCCAAATTTGGTGATATGAGCACAATAATCCGATGTTGTCATGGGGTTCAGTTAACCAAACCCTATTTTCCCCACAAGTTATGCAATCCTCCATTAACATATTCCACTTATGTAATGAGACCCATTTGTAAAATCATCAGAAAACAGCAAAGATAATGAAGTAAATATTACCATGTTCAAGGGTTAAGCCATGAATAACAGTTGTAATGTGTAGCAAACAAAACAGCAAAGGAAGAGGTGTTACAAAGCCTCCTAAGTCAGCACGAATACAACCAGTAAACCATTACATCTGATATTTGGTTTACTTTTATCTCTGAATGCTTTTAATACCTTTGGAGAAACCACTTGTGATGATGGGGTAGGAAACACTTATCTCCAAAAGGTTTTGTTACTGCTAGGAGAAACCATTCAGTGACACGGCTAGAAACAATCTCCTTTTGACCCCTTCACAATTTGATTTCTCCCTACTCTGCTTAACATCACCTGAACGTAGCAAGATGAAAATTTTATGCCACCAGACTGAAGGGTTTTTAAGGTCATTGCACTGCTACTGATCTCACAGCCAAGCAAGACCAGCATAAACCCATTTTAATTTGGTTAAAGCATAATTTGCCTGAACTAGTATTCTGATGTATCTAAACTACTTTTGTCCATGCTCGTGTATTTTTTTTCTGAACACCAGTTTTCTTGCCCAGAATCAAAAGATTAAACTAAATTCTAATTGCTTCATTTGGCAGTACATGTCTTTCACAATTCATATACCAATTAATGCATATAGAGCTTCATACAAACATATTCATCACACTGTACTGTACTGCTTTAACCTTTGATTCATGATAAACACTGACCAGTGCAACACAATTATTTGTAATACCAAATTCACGTGTAGCAATTAATGATATGGTTCTGCACTGGTTACAGGGAAGAGTGAGGGGAAAAGGACCCAAAAGGTCAGTATTCTAAAGACAAGGAAAGGTTAGTACTGAACAAATCACAACTTAGCTACTCTTCATTCAAAAACTTGTATGAATATGATTTCATACATTTTGATACTGTATGAATACTGTACATTAAAAAATGAGGATGGCGATGGAAAGGCTATCGATATCAACCTTGGATGCAATGCTTGGTGTGTTAAAAAAAAAAAATAGCGCAATTTTTCCATACACACCGGCATTCCTTGGGAGTTAAATAAAAATTATATCACATTCTTTTCATGCACATTTCTTGGACTGAGATGGAATGGTAAGTTACTCAGATGAAGATGCAGGTGGCAATGGTGTTTAAACAGCCCATCCGGATAAATTCCAGATTAAGGGTCATATTCATAGTGTCATCAGAAATTTTTTGGCACCACTTCCACAGAGATTTACTTAGCATATTACACCTTGATCTCATTTTAATATTTATATAGTTTGCATTAATAATATATAAAAAGATACTGAGATGTATTAGTAACCATACTGTTTGCATCAATAATATACCATCATATGATGATTCTGAGGTGTAATGTACAGAATAAAATCCGTAAAGAAGGAGGTGCTGCAGAGCCTCTTATACCACTCAGAATATGTCCCTGAGCTGCATTTGGCCTCTGTTGCTGGTCTGGTCTATTTCCTGGGCTGCTGGATAACCATAGGCTTGTTAGTGGCGGATGGTCGGACGTCGTGGGTGGGAACGGGCTTTTCATGGGTGTGCTTCACTGCTGCTGTGGGAAAATCTTTGTCCACTCGTGCGATTGTCCCGGATACCACAATTGGGGGTTTGGGAGCACTGCAGGAGCAAGAAATTGAAAAGTAATACCTGTAATCTTACAAGTAGGCAAATATTATACCATCCCATCCCATCCATCCATCATCCAATCCTACGTTGCCCCATGAGGAGCGTGGGAGCCTCATAATCATCCTGACACCATTCCTGGGAATTTGGAAGCATTGTGCAGGAACAAGACCGAAAATATCCATGACCAGGAGGGAAATATTATACCATATCATTCCTGGGAATTTGGAAGCATTGTGCATGAACAAGACTGAAAATATCCATGACCAGGAGGGAAATATTATACCAAATCATCATCCTGGACTTTTTTTTTTTCCCCACCAAATAATGGGGTACAGTAGGGGGGGGGGAGGAAACCAACAGCATGCCCACTGAATACTACACATTCACAAATCACTTGAACCTCCACTTTACACAAAATACTGCTATGGTGTATATTACAGTATTGCCTTTCACTGGCTCAATTACAATACTAAACACTCAGTAGCTAACAAGGATTCTCTCCCAACAGAGCAGCTACTAACGATTCTCTACTGCAGCGAAAATGGTACACTGAAGCAGGGCTCAAAATTCATCATAAAGTTGTAGCCTATAATCACCACCTTTAGATAAGGTGAGGCAGAGCCCTAAAACATAGGAACACATCACAATTGCTGCATTTAATGAAAAAGCCAATTGAGATGCTAAGGCTAAAACTATCAAATTAAAGAGCATATTATTAACTCTTCCCTGACAGTAGGTGGAACACATGGTGGCCCAGTGGAAAAGCATGATTTCATAATCTAAGCAGCCTTCATTTTCCACAAATGGCTAATACAATACATCATATTTTTAAGCTACACACACATGATGAATGTACTTACAAGTAACAACCTCTGAGTGCACGAAAAGCAATAAAATACAATAAACTACATCATCAAACATCTGATTTAAGTCCATCACTAAATCATATGAAAACCACAGTATATGAACTAGAATTAATAAATACTGCTATATGTACTGTATAACATTCTGCAAGCTGTATCACAGTATTACCCGATACAGAAACCATACCTTTCTGACAGCTAATATACATACTGTACTAACTTACGTTACGAATAACAGCAAGTGGAAATAAAAGGTTATGGTAACAAGTAACACTTCACAACAGAAAACTTTCCATTTTGTATCACATAAACAGTTCACTTGGTAGCTAAAATTACCTGGAAATGGCACTTGGCGAATTGGGCTCACGGAAACTTCAATATTTTTCACAATGACACTATTTCACCACTGATGTCTTAAATAAGGGCAACACAATAAGCCCAATCACTGTATTCCTTTTGCCAAAAATGCAACAAACGTGGAAATGCTTAAATTAAATAATGAACAGCCCCACAACAGGTGTATAAAGAGTATTGCCAAACACTAAACCAAATCAGGGAGCAGTACTGCAGCAAGCTTAAACTGAAATGTGATGGAAAAATTAACAAACTCCTCTTTGTAATCTATATATGGTACACATACCTCTTCACCACAATCTCCTCATCCTTGTCACTCTCACTGTCCCGGTGTGAGCTCCCACCTTCCTTCTCATCTGTACTCCTCCTGCGGTTGGGAACCCTAACACCCCCAACTTTCACTGAAATCAATTTAAACAGATAATGATGTACAATAACAAGTTCATCATGCAAAATTACATTGGTTATGATGCCTATTTCAGTACAGTTCACTCCAGCAGACTAAAAAGCCTTATATACAAGTATACCATTAATGTTACCATACTGAGAGTTCTGAGGTACTGTACAATTCTGTACGGAAATACAAACTAGGCCCAGAAAGAGAAATATTCTACACAAACAGTTTTAACCCCTGAATCCAGGTGTCCTTGTTACTATGTTGTGTACAGTACTGGTAGTTCACTTTTGCTACTACACGATTTTATTAAAACGTTTCATATTGAAGAGGTACTGAACCTCTTCAACTCCTCTAGCCTACGTCCAAGTTGAATGAAATCATTAGGAAATCCTTCACCTCAATAGTTTAAGCAACACTGCTTCACATTTCTCAGTACAATGCCAAACTCGGAGGAAATTAGTAGAACTAACTGCAAATCAATGGTATACGTTTTTGCTCTTACAGCTGTCACATACGATACCATTAACCAAAGTTTCTGGAGCAAAGGAAAATAAACAAGAAATCGTATTCCAGCAACCTCCACTCACGCCATCACAGACCAACAATTTTCTGAGTCAAGCTTACTATCAGCTGCTGCTACAGCTGGCCTGGGCTGGGATTAATACCACGTTTATCAACCACGCTGAAACTCCATAGGCCTTGGATACTGTGTTGATAACCGTGCTACAAACTTTACCTTTAAAAATGCAGTATATATGCCCACTGACTTATCCAACCTCAAGCTCCTGTCATTACTGGCATACGTCCATAACTTATCAAACCGTAGGTACATTAATGTCTTGCTACCAGTTTTTGGAACGTAATTCTGGCTTTGCCAGCTGTAACCCCGCCATTCCTGTATGCGACCTCCAAACTTCCTTTTTAGTCGTTCCCCTAAATATACCATGTCTGCCACTCACGAATAATTACTTTTTCTGCATGAAAATAATATAACAAGTAAAGAGGGTTGTAAGGAAAAGTAGTGCAGCGAGATCATAGAGCGGATGGGTGGATATGGGAGATGACAAGTGACCACGTTTTCACTCACTGCTTCTTATCACAAATCTGTTTCATGTCTTTTTCCCTCTACTTACTCGCAGGGGCGTGCCCAGTTTTCGCCTCGATGTCCTCGGTGGATGACATGCTGTGGAAAGACGTGAAATTCAACCAAATGCTAGCTGCGTCACAAGCCTCACTTTACCACCTCAGCTGACACAAGCAGAGTTGGCTTTGCTGCTGCTGCCACCTGCTGGACGGACCTCAAGTTAACACCTGCCAACTAGCACACACCCGCGATATTTAATTGGTGAGTTTGCTTCAGTCATCAAGTAACAGCGATCCATCTCTTCCCATTGACTAGATTTTCGTAGTACCTCTTCCTCGGTGACATAATTTGTATATACCTTTCATGTCTGCTGGGTGAACCTCAGCTAACACCTACCACCTAGCACACACCAGCGATTTTTTATTTCATGGTGAGGAGCTTCAGACCACAAATTATTACCATTATGAAGCATCTCTCGTGGACGTCTGAGCTAGCACCTCTTCCCCAGTTATTTATTTTTCCATATTACACTGTCATGTCTTGTGTTGCCTACATCTACGAGTATTTAGATCTTTTTGCCTTTGTTTTATTGACATCACAAAGGTGGTATTCTCAGTAACAGAAAAGTATTGCATTTACAGCGGGTGGTGTGTTATTATATTTTGACTTATTTTAATATTTGTAGTAGTAGTAGTAAAGGTATCTATAACAGCAGCAGCTGTAGTAGTAGTAATCGTTGTACAGTAGTAAGGCGACAGCAGCAACAGCAGTAGTAGTAGTAGCAGTCGTAGTAGTGGAAGTAGTAGTAGTAGTAGTATTTGCAACCCCAGGCTCTTCTGAATGTAAACCCACTTAAATGCAGGATGAAGGTGTCCTCACCATGCAGTCCAGGATCCTCATTCTGGGGGGACAGGGGGGGAACTGAGGGACATGCAGCAGAGCCACCCTGTCATAATGGCGAAGGCGTCCCTGTCTAGCACTTCTTGTCGTGCTCGTGTTTACTATTATCAATGGTGGTAGTAGCAGTAATAGTAGTAGTAGCAGTGGTAGTGGTAGTAGTAGTTGCCGCAGCAGCAGCAAGTTAGTACCGTATTTTATCTCATCTCTTGACTGTTCCTCTGTGTTTGTTAATCTTGTCTCTCTTCTGTAACACCTCTTCATGATTTATTTTGCTTATTAAACAACCATGTTGTCACGTATGCCACCTCTATCTTTTTAATGTCGATATGGACTTAATCGTTGTGTTTCGCCAGATGTAAATTTTCTTCAGGCAGAAAAGGGAAGACAGTTCAGTTGTTTCTTTGACTCTCTCTCTCTCTCTCTCTCTCTCTCTCTCTCTCTCTTTTCTCGTACTCAAGCATCACAGGTAAACACCTGGGGTAAACACAAGCTCGTGCAGGTTTTATTCTTCTTCATATAAACTTCCATGCAATGAAGTTTCGAGGCTTAGAATATAAAATTAAATCAGTCACTAGATATATTTTATTCTGAAACTCTTACATGACTACTAATATAGTTTTTTTAAATCACAGAGAGGAAAAAAGCAAGCAAGTTGGACAAGTAGTGTGGTCTCGGTCCTGCACTTTCCCATCGCCACCGCGTATGACGGAAGAACCAGCCTTTGCCGTAAGTTGTTAATTTTTTTTCTATTATACTTTAATGCAGTGGTACTCAGCTTAGTCATGGATTGTCAGAAATGCACAGGAAGAATATTGGGGATCCGTGGGGGGCAGTAAAATAAAAGAAATGAAAGCCTTGAAACAGTTTAGGTCAAGAAAAGCTAGCTTTTTAATTAATCTGAATGTCTACCTAATTTACCGTTTCCATTTAATGATTTTAATTGTAATACCAGCTTGCCATTGACGAGAGGAATTAATCACAAAAGATGTAGTTTGATTAATAATAACATAAACAGCTTGATTATTATATATAGTGAAGATTATTAGTTGGTTACGTTACTTACACTGATTACTTACACCTGATTACGTTGGGAAGTGGGTCTTGTCTTCATCTTATAAGAATAGTTAGATTTTAGTCGATCTGTTTATCGGTAACATTTATTAAGGATGTTGAAGGGAACCCACAAGTGTTTTTCATGTTTCCCAAAGAATGATAGGGGTTGAAGAGGTTGAGCATTATTGTCTTTTATTGGTTGCTGCCTCTCTCTCTCTCTCTCTCTCTCTCTCTCTCTCTCTCTCTCTC
>JAGKTI010013973.1:0-22295 GCA_018397915.1 Birgus latro
CTCTCTCTCTCTCTCTCTCTCTCTCTCTCTCTCGTGTGTGTGTGCAAGGAAGGAGGAACCGAAGGCTAGTGGGTTGGTGGGGTTCATTGCTAACATAATTGACAAACACCAACATTATTGTGAATATTGATGATGTTAATATTAATGTGAGGTGCGTAATTATTGATTATGCAGTTTATGAGGTGAGTTAGGATTCCTGGGGCCTTTGGTGAATGAATGAATGTGTGGCTCTTTTTCATTGAGCATATTGTTGATTTGTGCTTCCATCTTTTTGTGTGTGTGTGTGTGTGCACGTGTGCCCTACCTCATCCCATCTTTCTGTATGTTGAATATAGGTCAGGATGAGGATGAATGATGATGGTGATGGTGATGGTGATGAGGAGGATTGGTGGTGATGACAGCGCCGATTATTATTACCAGTACCATTTTTTTTCCCAGGTGCGGGAATACGAGTGGACCAATGCCAACAAGCGTATTAAATTCAATGCAGTGCTGACAACGTATGAAATCCTCCTGAGGGACAAGGATGAGCTGCGTGACACCTGCAACTGGGCCTGCATGGTGGTGGACGAGGCTCATAGGTACAGTATCTGTCTATCTATCTATCAGTATATCTGTCTGTCTATCTGTCTCTCTATTTATCTATGTTTATCTGTCTGTCTGTAGCCAGATGCCTCAATCTTGTAAGTGGTGGCCATGTAGAAATTGCTTCCATGTTGCCCTGCCTCTTGCTATTTCACTGCCCTCCCCCCAGCTTACACCCCTCCCTCTCTCATATACCTCTCTACTCCATCAAACTACTAATCTGTCTATCTGTGTATTTATCTACCTTGTGAAATTTTGTCATGTATGTTTTAATGGAGTTCAAATCATCAGACTACTACTTTGATTTATATAAATAGTAATGAGAAGAAGCAGAAACAGTAGGAAGAAGAATATGCAGTAACCAGAAGAATATGTAGTAGTGTGTGCATAACCATACACATTTTGTGTTTCCATAGACTGAAGAATGAGGAGTCCCAGCTGTACCAGGCCCTGAAGGACTTCCGCACCAACCACCGCCTTCTGATCACCGGCACACCACTACAGAACTCCCTCAAGGAACTCTGGGCGCTGCTACACTTCATCATGCCCGAGAAATTTGATGACTGGGAGTATTTTGAGCAACAGCACGATGGAGACAACATGAAAAAGGGCATCCACCGACTCCACCGCCAACTTGAGCCTTTCCTGCTCCGCCGTGTGAAGAAGGACGTGGAGAAGTCCCTTCCGTCAAAAGTGGAGCAGATCCTGAGGGTGGATATGATGACACAGCAGAAGCAGTTCTATAAGTGGATTCTCACCAAGAACTATGAAATGCTGAAAAAGGGTGAGACACATGTAATATTATTTTTGGTTGGTAAATGGGTGGCATGCTGGTGGGTCAGACTGTGACCTCAGGGATAAGGAATGAATAGGGAGGCTGCCAGAAATTGAGCAGCATGGAGAGCCACCATTAGGTGACCTAGGTTGATGCATTCAGGTGTGTTGGAGCTGTTATAAACAGAATGATGGATGCAGCTGATGGTTGTGTGAGAAAATGAGGAATGGAAGTTGATGAAACTTAGTGGAATTGATTGGATAGAAAGTGATGGATATAATGATGCAACAGAATTAGTGATGTAAGTGGGTTATCACTGAGAGCTATGAGATGTTGAATAAAAGTTAGTCACTTTTTATATTGCCTTTGTTAATCATAATTGATGCAGTCATTGATGTGGCAGATAGGTAGATTAGTGAATAGGTAGCAGTAAAAGGGAACTACTTTCCAGCCCTCCCTCCATCTTTTTACATGTATTTCACACTCCCATCTCTTTCAGGCAGTCGAGGTCCTACATCCAGTTTTGTGAACATAGTGATGGAGTTGAAGAAATGCTGCAACCATAGCTTCCTTACCAAGCCACCCGAGGATGTGCCAGCCTCAGAGATGCTACAGGTAAGGCTAGATCTGGTGCTGCCTTTTGTATCCTGTAGTTCTGCAGGCATGGTACAGGATGCTGTGTAGTCTGTAGCTGTTGTATGTGTCTGAGAAATTTGCATATACTGTATTTGCATCTGTTGAACTTCTGGGGTGTGATTTTTTTTGTTGGTTGTATATTTAGCGTGTTGCTCTCAGGATCCAGCCTTAACCCTTTTGTAGGCGGGGAAAACAAAAAAAGATGATGATGATACGTTATTGCAGTTGATGATGATGATGTCTTGTTGTTGTTAATGGTGTTATATTTGTCAATTATGATGGTGAGTATAATGGTGGTGATGGTGATAGTGATAACAATGATGATGAAAACAAAACCTCTCACTCACAGCAACTTCTGCGAGGGAGCGGTAAGTTGATGTTGCTGGACAAACTGTTGGTGCGTCTTCGAGAGACCGGCCATCGCGTCCTGATCTTCTCGCAGATGGTCCGCATGCTGGATATTCTGGCCCAGTATTTGCAGTACAGACGCTTCCCATTCCAGCGCCTTGACGGATCCATTAAAGGAGAAGTCAGACGTCAAGCACTGGATCACTTCAACGCGGAGGGATCCAGTGTAAGTCAGGGAGATTTTTTTATTTAACGTTCATTGTGGATTATGTTGATGCAGGATTTAGTACAGACACTTGCCTTTCCAACACCTCAATGGATCCATTTAATAAGTCAGGTGTCAAGCATTGGATCACTTCAGTGCTGAGGGATCAAGTTTAAAATGGACATTTTTTATTTGGCTTGTGTTGGTAATGACATAGGATATTATTGGATGTTGTTTGTTACACATCTGACTCTGGTAGGTTAGTATAGCACTGACTAAAGCCCCTTTGTGCACTTTGATGCAGTTCTCATCACACACACACACACACACACACACACACACACACACACACACACACACAACACACACAAAGTTAAGGGAGAATATTGATATCCATATGGGAGATGGCAAATACAAATTGTGGAGAAGAGACAGAAAAGATAAAATGGGAGGAGGAGTGATGATAGCAGTGAAGAATAACTTAAATATAGATTCTATGGAAATGGGAGAGGGTAGGGCTGAAGTGATAAACATGAAATTAGAAACTGGAGAGAACTGTAAGAGAGATATAGCAGTAGTATATGTTCCACCTAAGACAAGAGCATGGATTGATGATGAATACCAGGAGATGTTGTCAGACATGGTTAGTTATCTACAGAAAGTGATTGAGAAAAGCAGCAGTATAATTCTAATGGGTGATTTTAATTGTAAAGAGGTGAACTGGGAAGAATGGGACTCAGGAGGCGGTGAAGATTCGTGGGGCACCATATTGTTAAACATTGTGATGAATAATGTAATGACGCAGTGGGTCAAAGAAGAGACAAGATTCCGAGGTGATGACACCCCAGCAAGATTAGATTTACTGCTAACCAAAGAACCTGACATAATTGAATCCTTGAAATATCTGTGTCCTATAGGAAAAAGTGATCACGTGGTCATTGAGTTCCAGACGATAATAGGGAACGTGGTGCCAAGAGATGAGCTCCATAGGCAGGGAAGATACAACTTTGGGAAAGCAAACTTTACGGAATTGAGTAAATTTTTTGAAAATGCAGATTGGAGAAAATTCAGAGAAACGAGAGATTCAGAGGAAGTGGGATATCTTTCTAGACCTCTATAATTCAGGAGTGGATAAATATGTTCCAAGAGTAAGTGGGAAAGAACACAGGAAAAAGGAGTGGTTTAATAGAAGGTGTATTATAGCAAAAAAAGAGAGGAACATGGCATGGAACAAATGGAGAAAGAGATGTAATAACAGAACAAAGGAAGAATATAAAAGAACTAGAAATGAATATACAAGAATTCGTAGAGAGGAAGAAAGGAACTTTGAAAAAGGTATAATCGACAAATGTAAGGATGAACCCAAATTGTTTTATAGATTTGTTAATGGCAAATTGAAGCAAAAGGAAGGAATCACCAAACTGAAAGTAGAAGGAGAGGTCTATAATGATGCGGCAATGCAAGCTGAAATAATGAACAAACGTTTCCAATCAGTTTTTACTAATGAAGGGGAGTTTGTGGAGGGGGAGGGAGTGACTAGGAGTGTAGTGATAAAAGATATAAAAGTGGAAGTGCAGGAAGTGTACAAATTACTGGAAACTCAAGATGTAAGGAAAGCCCCAGGACCAGATGGAATTTCAAATTGGGTACTGAAGGAATGCAGAGACCAACTGGCAGATAAGATTCACAGTTTAATTGTGTGTTCGCTGGAAGAAGGGAAAGTGCCTTGGGAATGGAAGAGAGCAAATGTGGTACCAATTTACAAGGGAGGAAACAAGGAAGAACCCCTGAACTATAGACCAGTGTCCCTAATCAGCATGGTTGCAAAATTGTGCGAGAAGGTTCTGAAAGATAGGTGGATAAATTATCTGGAAGAGATGAATATTTTGACTGAAAGTCAATGTGGATTTAGAAGTGGAAGGTCATTTGTTTCCAACTTGTTGAGCTTTTACTCAAGAGCGATTGATGTGCTGCAGGAGAGAGATGGTTGGGTGGATTGTGTATATTTAGATTTGGAGAAGGCCTTTGACAAGGTACCCCATAAGAGACTAATGTGGAAACTAGGGCATATAGGAGGACTGAAGGGTAACCTCCTGGAATGGATGAAAGACATTTTGAGAGACAGACAAATGAGGACAGTAATAAAGGACAGGATGTCTGGATGGAGAGAAGTAACAAGTGGTGTCCCACAGGGCTTGGTGTTGGCGCCAGTAATGTTCCTGATTTACATAAATGATATGGTAGATGGAGTGAACAGTTATGCAAGTCTGTTTGCTGATGATGCCAAGATCTTGAGGAAGGTAGAGGTTGAAGGGGACTGTAAAATGCTGCAGGAGGATCTGGATAGGATACATGACTGGAGCCGGATGTGGGAAATGAAATTCAACGCAAAAAAAATGTAAAATATTGGAAATGGGTAAAAGCACCAAGAGACCATCACTGAACTATATGATGGGTAATGAACCAATCACAAAAGCGAGAGAAGAGAAAGATTTAGGAGTGCTGGTCCAGGATAGTTTGTCACCTGAAAAACACATCAACAAGATAGTTAGAGAGACATATAAACTCTTGACCAACATAAGAGTGGCATTCCATTACATGAATGAAGAGATGATGAAAAAACTGATAGTGGCCATGATCCGCCCCAGGTTAGAATATGCGGCAGTAGTGTGGTCCCCACACAAAAAGAAAGATATAAACAAGATTGAGAGAATACAAAGAACAGCAACCAAGATGGTCCCCAGTTTGGCAGATCTGTCATATAGTGAGAGGCTAGAAAGGCTGGATTTGCCATCCTTAGAGGAAAGGAGAGAGAGGGGTGACATGATTGCAGTGTTCAGGACCATGATGGGAGTAGGTAAAATTGATAGAGAAGATCTGTTTTTATGGGATAAGAGAGCAACAAGAGGACATGGACTGAAACTGAAGAAGCCGCGCTGCTTGAAGGACATCAAGAAATATAGTTTTCCGTATAGATGCATAGACCTGTGGAATAGACTGGACAAAGAGATCGTCCAGTCTAAAAACTTAAACGAGTTTAAAGCTAAATTTGACTTAATGAGAAACAGAGACTTGACCCCACGAGCGTAGCTCATTTCCTGTATATCACAATTAGGTAAATACACACACACACACACACGAACTTGCACAATTGACATGAACCGTGTCACAAAAATTGACTCTTTTAAATTGCATTTTGTCATATATTTTCACACAAATTGACTGATAAAGCCTGGAGAAATGATTTTTGAGTGGAGAGTGCCTTTTCTGCTTTGAGATTTTTGTTTTGTGTCTTCAACACTTGCGGGTGGTCTGGGCATTAAGGCAATAGAGAGAGAGGGAAGAGAGTTGGAGTTGGAGAGGATTGGGAGGAGGGGGTGGGGGGGCAGAGAGTGGGAATGGGATGGGGAGGGGGGAGGGGAAGAGAATGAGAGAGGAAGGGAGGGGAGTAGGAAGGGAGGAGGAGAGAGGGAGAGAGTTTATATTACATTTCCCTCCTCATTACTTGTTTTCTGTTGTCAGTGCATGCTGGTGCTCAGGGCATGAATTTAGCAACAGAGAGTGGTGGAGGAAGGCAGGGAAGGAGAGAAGAGAGTGGGAAAGGGAGGGAGGGAAGAAAAGAAGAGTGTGGGAGAGGGAGGGAGGGAAGAGACTGGGAGAGGGAGGGCAGGAGAGAAGAGAATGGGAGAGGGAGGGAGGGAAGTGACTGGGAGAGGGAAAGGGAGGAGGGAGGGAGAGAAGAGAGTGGGAGAGGGAAAGGGAGGGAGGGAGAGAAGAGAGTGGAAGAGGGAGGGAGAATGAGTTTGTAATGCCTTTTCTTCTTCAGGACTTCTGTTTCCTATTGTCAACTCGTGCCGGTGGTCTGGGCATTAACTTAGCAACGGCCGATACCGTCATCATCTTTGACTCAGACTGGAATCCACAGAATGACCTCCAGGCCCAAGCCAGGGCACATCGAATTGGTCAGAAAAACCAGGTGTGTAATGGCTGTGGTACTGGTTGAGATGATGATGGTGATGATGATGATATGATAGTTAACCTTGTCTTTAGAAGGAAAAAAGTTAGTGATGATGATAGTGATGATAGTTGAGATGATGATGGTGATGATGATGATATGATAGTTAACCTTGTCTTTAGAAGGAAAAAAGTTAGTGATGATGATAGTGATGATAGTCTCACCTTTAGAAGGGGAGAAGTTAAGGTTGGTAATGATGGAGATGTTGATGATGATGATGTGTATTTCAGGTCAACATCTATCGCCTAGTGACCAAAAACAGCATAGAGGAGAACATCATAGAACGAGCAAAACAGAAGATGGTGCTCGACCACCTGGTTATCCAGTCCATGGACACATCTGGAAGAACTGTATTTAACAAGAAAATGTCCAGTAAGTGGCTTTTGTTAATATTGCTATTATTATTATTATTATTATTATTATTATTATTATTATTAATATTTAGTAGTTGTATTATCATTATTGCTGTTATTATAATTATTATTATTATTATTTTTAGTATTATTTGTTAGTGTGTGTGCACACGCACACATCTAAGTCACGAGTGATGACGTCATCGGAGGGTTCCTGTGGTTTGCTACTGGGAGCCTTGGGAGTTCACATCGTGAAGCCGGTGAGCGTGGTTGTCTAGTTCCAACACTGGTAGCAGAGCCTAGTTCGAGAATGCCGTCGTGTTCGACCAAGTGGCCTCCAAAACTGGAAAATGATTCCACATATGAGAGCTGGAAAAAGGATATTGGCATTTGGTGCGAACTGACGGACCTAGCGGCAGAAAAACGTTAGCTATACATCTGTCATTGTCTGGGAGAGCGAGGGTGGCATCTTCGCAGATTGAAACAGATGTTCTGAAGCAGAAGGATGGTGTTCAGACCCTGCTGAAAAAATTAGACGGTTTGTTTCTCGTGGACAAAGGACGTCGACAGTTTGCAGCGTTTTTTGAGCTGTATAACTTTAGAAGAGCCAGTGATATGAACATTCGGGAGTTCGTGACAGAATTTGAGCATGTTTACTTTAAATTTACCAAGCAGGGCATGGAACTGCCAAATTCTGTGATGGCTTTTATGCTCTTAGCTGCATGCAAACTTTCAGACAGTGAACGACAATTAGTGATGTCCGCGATAACTGAGGTGACATACGAAAATATGAAATCTGCCCTGAATCATATTTTTGCTGGTGAAATTGGCAGGCAGAATGAGGCATCCGTGTCCGCCTGGGAGGTGAAAGACAAACCAGTATTTTGGAGTGACGAAGTTGAGGGTGACGAAACGCTTTTTGCTAGAGGTACTCGACGAGGACGGAGAATGTTGCGGGGTGGTGCAAAACGTGATCGACGTCGGGGTAGTGGCCGATTTTCAACTGTATCTGCTAGAATTCCCCAACGCTCATCCACCGGCAGGAGGCAGAACCCACTTGGGCCTGACGGAAAGGTATCGAAGTGTTTCGTATGTGATTCTAGATTTCATTGGGCACGTGACTGTCCTGATGCATACGAAAACGACGGCAGCCGAGAAGAGAATTCTGAAACAGTGCATCTGTCGATGTTTATGGGCTATGCTGATGATGCCGCTAGTAGAGGTAAGTCACAGACTCTAGTAGAAGAATCTAAGGGATGTGCTCTTTTAGACACAGGGTGTTCTGCAACTGTATGTGGAGTTGAATGGATCAACTGCTATCTAAGTGAGCTCACTGATTATGAACGTGATGCTGTAAGAGAAGAAGCGTCATCCTCAATGTTTACCTTTGCTGATGGTGTCACAGTTTCTTCCCTCAAACGTGTTACTCTGCCCTGCTACGTTGGAAACATGCGTGCTACCATCGTGACTGATGTTGTGGACTGCAATATTCCCTTGCTGTTGAGTAGAGTTTCCATGAAAAAAGCAAAAATGGTGATTAACCTTGGAACTGACCAGGTCAAAATTTGTGGAACTATCATTGATTTAAAGTCCTCATCTTCAGGCCATTACTTACTTCCAATTTCCTTATGACTAGATCGTAAATTTTGTGAAACAATCATGTTGGCAACTCGGGGGGGTGACGTAGAAAAAACCGCTTTGAAGCTTCACAGGCAATTTGGACACCCTACATCGGCAAAACTAATTAAACTGATCACAGATGCGGGAATTAAAAGTTCAAAACTGGACAGGCTGTCAAGGCTGTATCTGATGCTTGTACAGTCTGTTGCAGATTTAAGAAAGCCAAGCCCCGACCCGTAGTCAGTTTGCCCATGGCGTCTAAGTTTAATGAAGCCATAGCAATGGATTTAAAAGCTTGGGGAAAGCATTATTTCTTAGTCCTTGTTGATTTGGCGACCAGGTATTGTAATGCGATAGTAATCGCAGATAAGTGTGCGCCCACCATTATCAAAGGAATATTTCGGAGTTGGATTGTTGTGTTTGGCACACCTAGAAAAATTCTTACAGACAATGGCTGTGAATTCAATAATGCGGAAATGCGAGCATTGGGAGAGGCCTTCAATATCAAGATCATGACAACGTCTGCAGAGAGTCCTTGGAGCAACGGAGTCTGTGAGCGTCAAAATGCAGTCATTGGTGACATTGTTAGGAAGGTTATGGCTGATAGCCAGTGTGAATTGGATGTGGCCTTGGCATGGGCAGTAATGGCAAGAAATGCTCTTACCAACTACTCAGGCTTTTCTCCTAACCAACTTGTTTTTGGTCAAAACCCTAGTCTGCCTAATGTGTACGCAAATGATCCTCCAGCCTTGGAACCTTCATCACCATCGAAAATTGTGAGAGACAACTTGAACGCTCTTCATTTAGCTAGACAAGAGTTTATGAAGACCGAATCAGATGAACGCTTGGCTAGGGCTCTGCGGCACAACGTACGTTCGAGTGACCTAAACGACATCCAGAATGGAGATGAAGTCTTCTACAAAAGAAATGACAGTCATGAGTGGCACGGTCCTGGAATTGTAATAGGCAGAGATGGGAAACAAATTCTGGTGAGACACGGCGGTGTATACGTGCGAGTGCACGTATGTCGTCTAGCGCGAGCGCCGGAGCAAGATACTACAGTCGAAAGTGATGTCAGCAGTGATGAGAAGAAAAATGTTGTCCAGGAGAAGCCTAATGACGATCCTACGCAAGTGTTGAATGACTATCCACCAGATGACGAGTCGGATGATGGTGTGGTCCCAGTCGATGAGCCTCCCACAGTTTCTGTTCCGATTAATCAGCTTCCCAAAGTTTCTGTTGGTCAACGTATAAAGGGAATACATTCAGAAAGTGGAGAGTTGGTGTCTGGAAGGATTATAAGTCGGGCAGGTAAAGCCACTGGAAAGTACAAACACTGCTATAATTTGAAGAGGGACTCTGATGGCAGCATTGATTGGATAGATTTGGAGAATGATCTTAGCGAATGGGAAGTGGTTGATGATGACACAGAATTGCTTGTTCTTTTCACCTCTGAAGCCGTATTATGTGCTAAGGAAAATGAAATTACAAATTGGCAGAATAATGATGTGTATGAGGAAGTAGATGATGTTGGGCAAGGTGCCATAACGGTTCGATGGGTTGTGACAGAAAAACTGAAAAATGGAAAGCCTATTGTTAAGGCCCGCTTAGTCGCCAGAGGATTTGAGGAAGACACAGTGGATCTCCGAAAAGACTCGCCTACTTGTTCAAAGGAAGCAGTGCGTTTGGCACTTTCTTTGGCCTCCACCAACCAGTGGGACTGCCACACTATGGACGTGAAAGCTGCCTACTTGCAAGGTAACGACATTGAGAGAGTTGTTCATTTACGTCCTCCGCCTGAATATGCAAATGGTAAGTTATGGAGACTAAAGAAAACTGTTTACGGCCTTTGTGATACTGCTAGGCATTGGTATCTGCGCGTAAAAGATCAGTTGTTGAGTCTCGGAGCTAAAGTATCATCACTGGATTCAGCGCTGTTCTCTTGGAGCAATGGTGGCAAAGTCGAAGGCATTGTATGCATCTACGTCGACGACTTCCTTTGGGCTGGTACACATGAGTTTGAACAGCAAGTGATAAACCGTTTGAGTCAAATATTCCTCATCGGCAGTTCAGAATCAAAAGCCTTCAAATACGTTGGTCTTAATGTCATCTTCAACATCGATGGCAGCATAACGCTCGACCAATTCCAGTATGCTTCATCCTTGAAACCAGTCACGCTGAGTAAACATCGTGCAGCAGTAAAATCAGGGGAGCTGTCCGAGTCTGAGAAAAAGGAGTACCGAGCATTAATTGGACAACTCAGTTGGATTGCCACCTACACTCGGCCAGATATTGCCTTTGATGTGAGTTGAGCGTGAATAGCAACCGAGCTACTGTAGCGGATTTGCTTAGACTCAATAAGGTGATCTCAAGGGTAAAGACTGACAACATGAAGCTATACATTCCAAGAATGGGGCCGATCGAGGACTGTCATATAGAGTGCTTTTCGGATGCCTCATTTGCCAACCTTGTAGGCAATGGATCTCAGGGAAGTTTTGTGATCTTCCTACGAGATGCTAGTGAGGCAAGATGTCCTATATTTTGGCAGACAAGGAAGATCAGGAGGGTCATCAAATCTACCTTATCTGCTGAGGCGTTGGCGCTGCTTGAATGTGTTGAAACTGCTGTATATCTCTCCAACATATTGCGTGAGGTTTCTGGATGTGGAAAGATCAAAATAAAGTGTTTCGTCGACAACAAGAGTCTGGTGGACGCCCTTTACTCCTGTAAGAGCCTAGAAGACAGGAGATTGCGCATTGATATTTCTGTGTTGCGGGACATGTTGGAGCGGGGGGAGATTGATGAGGTATCCTGGGTGGATACATCACAACAACTGGCTGATTGTCTCACCAAGAAAGGTGCTTCGACCGAGCGACTGCGTGCAGCAGTCAGCCGAGACTAGAAAGTTTAGAATACTTTAAGAGACATCACATATCTGTATGTGGTCATAGACTAGGTCTTGATAGTAATTAAACAAAATTCTATGTATTGGATACATAGTGTGCATCAGACGCAAATAGACCATCCAGCTTCGTCCTTGGAATCTTCTGTCAAATTTAGAAGAGAGGACGAGAGTGTTAGTGTGTGTGCGCACGCACACATCTAAGTCACGAGTGATGACGTCATCGGAGGGTTCCTGTGGTTTGCTACTGGGAGCCTTGGGAGTTCACGTCGTGAAGCCGATGAGCGTGGTTGTCTAGTTCCAACATTATTATTAGTAGTTGCAGTAACGTTAGTATCAGTATCATTAGTATTATTATTAAACATTGTACATAATACATAACTCAAATAATACATCCAGCAGATACAATACTGCTCACTAATATAGCACTAAACTCTCTCCTCACAACAGGTTCCAACTCCACTCCCTTCAATCGAGAGGAATTGAACGCCATTTTGAAATTTGGTGCCGAGGAACTGTTTAAGGATGATGAGGAGACCGAGGAGGAGCCAGTGGTGAGTGGATTTATTGTTAGATTTATTGGATTTACTGTTGGATTTATTGGATTTACCACTGGATATGTTAGGTTTACTGTTGGATTTATTAGATTTACCATTGGATTTACTGATGGATTTATTGGATTATTGGTTGGATTACTGTTCTTGTATTACCTTGGAATTGATTTTTTTTTTCCTTCTTATTTATTTGTTCTATTTTCTTTTTTTCTTTTCTTTTTTTTAATGCATAGATGATGATGATAGTGATGAGAAGGTGAATAGTGATGATGATGATCCAAATGATGAGAAGGTAAAATGATAATGGTGATAATGATCCAAATGGTGAGAAGGTAAATGATGATAGTAATGAGGTGGTGAATAATGATGATGATAAGGTAAATGATGATGATGATGATCCAAGTATCTGTTGGTGAGGCTAAGAGACTGACAAGAGACAGAGCTGGCTGGATGAATTTTGTGTGGGGAAGCACAAAACCAAGGATTCGGCACCTCTTTTTAACATGACAGCGTTCGGATTGACTCGTCAGATAGGTATATGTGAACCTACAGAACTTTGTGAAATTCCTTGGGCTTGAATGATGAGTGAATGAAAGCATGGCCCTTTGAACTGGGCAAACTTAGGCTGTCTGGACGTTGCTACTCCTAACCCTACCCTAGGGTGGGAAAGGAGTCCTGGATGATGATGATGATGTATCTGTTTTTGCCTACAGTGTGATATTGATGAAATCCTGAAGCGTGCTGAGACGCGAGAGGATGCACCATCAATGGCCGGGGAAGAACTGCTCTCGGCTTTCAAGGTGGCGTCGTTTGCGCTGGACGAGGATGAAGAGGTCTCCAAGCTGGACTCGGTGCATGATGAAAACACAAAGGATTGGGTGAGTAGTGAGAGAGAGGGAGAGAAATTAAACGGAAGATTGAGAGGGAGGGAGGGAGGGAGAAAGAGTGAGTTTACATTGGATGAGGATGAGGAAGTCTCCAAGCTGGACTCGGTGCATGACGAACACCCAAAGGATTGGGTTTGTAGTGAGAGAGAGTAAAGAAAGTGAAGAGAGACAGAGAACTGCAGTCATTTATTCTTCTTGGCCTGCAGGACGAGATCATCCCCGAGGACTTCCGCAACAAAGTAACAGAGGAGGAGCGGCAGAAAGAGATGGCGGACCTGTACCTGCCGCCACGCAAACGCAAGACACTGAACCAGGCTGATGGCAAGGTGAGTGGAGTGGCTGTGTTGGTTTATTTCTGAGTAATGCTTCTTGTAATAAGTAAGTTGTGTGGCAAAGTATCACCCTTTTAAAGGCAATGTGTCTAGAGTGCAGAATGAATGAAATTCAGTTTTGACTCTGTTTATGTTTATTTTTATTTACTTCTTGTGAAAATCACATTTTTGCAGGCTTCTGGCATTTTTTTCCCCCTTTGTTGTCCCTCTCCCAAAGGAAGAAGTGGTGGCTCAATCAGTAGAGAGGTGGCCTGCAGTCCTAATGGACTCGGGTTCAAATCCCCGCTGGGGCAGGGAACAGTTTAAGGATTTGAATTTCATTAAATCAGGCTTTACTGATCTACCAGAACACCCGCCAACATGTCATAAAAATACCCCCGCTAATACCAATACACCAGTCCTGTGTGAGACAGCCCTAGCATGTATTCAGTATGGACGGTGGGTGTTAAGGCCAAAGCGGTGACATGTAGAGGTGTATGGTATGTACTCAGAGTCGGATACATTAAAAGAAAAAAAAAAGTAAAAGAAGAGAGAAAAGAAAAGTAAACATCATAATAATACCACCATCTTCATCATCTAATCCTGTGTTGGCCCATGAGGAGCATAGGAGCCCGGGGCTAGGCAAGTTGGTCCTGACATTTAAGATGAGAGTGACCAGCCTCACTCATCCTTGAGTGGCATTTTGTGAGCAATAAACCCCAGCCACCCCTTGGATATAACCTGCACCAGCTCAATCCGATTGGAGCGCCATTATTACCCATTAAACTACCAGGTGCCATAGTTTGGTTTTATGGTTACCACCCAGTGTAATAAATGGTTTCCTGGTGTACAGGAAACCACTTGGCTTGTCACTCAGTGTAGAGTCACCTGCAGACAGAAGAGGAAGAAAGGAAAGAAGGATGGCCATTTCTTTTTTCACTGTAAATTTCAGAAATTGCTGTATGATGATAATGATTTGCTTATTTTTCCTCACTGATGGTCAGGAGGAGGAGAAGTCACCACGTAAGAAGCGTCGAGATGAGTCCGACTCCAGCAATGACGACACCGATGATGACAGACCAAAGAAACGCGGGCGTCCTCGCATGCACCAGAAGGAAACGTTTAAAGGATTTAGTGATGTGGAGGTACATGCTTATGTTGTATATTCAAGTCATTTAGCACAGTGATGTTCTTTATACTTGTTGTTAAGCATGTATGGGCACTGGGACAGGTGTAATGGGGTGGTGTAGAGGCTCACGAGTCACAGATAAGGGTATATCCTGATCAGTTTCACCAAGAAGCTTCTTCAGAGGAATGAAGCCTCTTAGTGAAACTGGTCAGGAATATAACTTTGTGACTTGTGTTTTGAGCATCACCTAATACAGTCAGACCTCAGTTTAATGTATCTTTGTAGTCCATATGTCAAATTTAATGGACACTAGAAGGCCACTGGACTTCCATCAGCCATAATGATCAGTGTCTGTTAAATGGGGCACAGTGGATTGAAGTACATGTGTTTCATGAAGAAGTTCAGTGACAAGGATGTGAAATAAATTGCAAAGGGGCAAAATTATTAGCCAAGTTTGTAAAGTGGGTATATTTTTCAATTTTAATACTAGAATATGCTGTTGTACTCATTTATTTTTTAACGTGCCTGAAATCCCACCCTGGGGGATCTCGAATACAGTGGATTTTCAGCTTTATTGGATCAGGCTTCCCCTCAGTGCATCCAGTATAGTGAGTGTCTGCTGTATAACAATTCTTGCTACTACCAGACAGTTTAATCAATCTCAGGAAGGACCACTCAGTCAAGGAATTATCTTATAGCCAACAACTTATGCATAACACTAATTTCACCCCCACATCCGTTTTTTTCAGGTTCGTCGGTTCGTGAAGAGCTTCAAGAAGTTCAGCAACCCCATGCGTCGGCTGGACACAGTGGCCCAGGATGCCGACTTGAGAGATAAGGCACCAGGAGACTTGAGGAAGCTGGGAGAGACCATTATAGAGAGGTGCGAGGATGCCATGAGGGATTACGGAACACAGAAGGAGACTGACCGAACTGCAAATGAAAATAGTACTGATGGTGAGTGAAAATGAAAGAAAGCGAGAGAGAGAGAGTGATTAAGGAATAGGAATGAAGGTTGAGGTAGAAAGGAAGAGAGAAATAGGGAAAGTTCAATATGAGAGAGAGGAAAGTTTATTTGTTATTTTAGAGTGAGTCTGCTTGTTATTTTAGGGAGAGGAGAGTTTGCCAGTTATCTTAGAGTGAGAGGGGAGAATCTGCTAGTTATTTTAGAGAGAGGACCTAAGGAAAGGGAAGAAGGATTGGTAGGAGCAAAAATGGCAGTTACTGTATATGAGAGTGAGAGAAAGATATATTTACAAATTACCTTCCATCATGTAATCATCCTTTTATGTGTTTGCTTCTTTCTCAGGACCACCCAAACAGCGGCGAGAGAGAGGGCCATCATTCAAGCTGTCTGGGGTTGCCATAAATGCCAAGACAACCCTGGCAACTCTGGAGGAACTGGCACCCCTGGATAAGGTGGTGCCACACGCCCCTGTAGAGAGAGCCTCATGGACGCTGCAGATCAAGAGGGTGAAGGATGCACACTGGGATACTCCGTGGGGCATTGCTGATGACTCCAGGTGAGAAACCGTCCCTCCATCATCCATTCTGTACTCTTTACTTTCTCGATCTATGTATCCATCCATCCCTCATCCAATCTTATGTTGCCTCATGAGGAGTGTAGGAGCCCGGGGCTAGGCAAGTTGTGTGTATATTATATAGGCATTAGTATATATCTCATAACACAATGTACAGGATGTAGTGTATATTATGTAGGCATTAGTATATATCTCATAACACAATGTACACAGTCTGTTGTCCCAGACTATCAAGAGTCCTAACATATGATGTTTCTCAAAATATCCTCGTAGTCTAAACAAGCAAGAAACTCATGATGTATTCAAACACGTGGAAGCCCACAGGAGATCGATTAGACACTACTACCTTACCTAAACATCCTTTCCCACCTGTATATAATGGGAGAGAGAAGCCCTTCACATCAGAAAGGGAGAGAAGGGGATAAGAGAATGCCCTAGAGCACAATTAGGACAGAGTAAGGAGAGAGGGGAGACTGGCCGTCACGCTAAGATCATTGTATATCACCATCAAGATAAATCTACAATAAAACTCAGTAACCCAAGAGTCCTGTAACTCACCTTCGTTGATAATACGTCTCACGACTTTATTCTGGTTGTATTAAATGACCCATCATCGACTTCCCATCAAGAACCTCCGACCACGCTACCGAGATTGGTGTGCAGCGGTAACCACGAACCCATCTACGAAAAACTACGCTACCGACTACGGAAAAATCAAGCACTACAAAATAAGAAGCAAACGAAGAGGTGAGAAGACACGAACAACAATAAAGAAGAGTGACGAGAGAGGAATGGCGGTAACAGTCTGACCCAGCATGATGAGCTAAGACATTGCTGACTCTCCCATACCACCACCACCCTCCATCACGACCTCCACTACCCTCCACCACAATCCCCACCTTCTCCACCACAACCCCCACCACAGCTACCATTGCAAAGCACGGGCCCACACACTGCAAGATCATCATAACACGCCAGTCAGCCCAAGTGCTTGAAAACAACGGCCTTCCGCACCTGCCTGTCTACCTGTCTGCCAGCCTTTCTGCCAGCCTGTCTGCCTACTCCAGGGACCCACCTCAACAGGAAGTGTGAGACGTCTAGAGCGAGTATCTGCCGACCTCAGTGATGACAACGATGCTGACGTGTTGACCTTCAACAACAACACCTCTTTCTTCATACCACGGCTGTATCTCCACAACTGTTCTAGTGAGTTAATTTATTCTAACCAAGGTTGTATTAGTTAACAATTCACCAATTACACAATTACACAATTTACTCTGACATATGTGAGATGTGTAACATATAAAGTAGTAAGTGGTCCCATTATGCTGAGTAGAGTTCCGTTATTAGTGCCCGAAGGATCAACTGTATCTCTTACACAAACACCAGAAGACGATCAACATAATATAAATATCGAAACACCATCAAATACAGAGGAACCAGCAGATAACCAAACTCAGGAAACAAAACATAAGCTAGATAAAGAACAGTAAACAGACTCAACATACGTTGAAGTACATGATGATGACACTTGGTCAGAATTTTCAGATGTAGATAGTGAACATTATACAAATTTTCCTCACGTCTACTATAACATAGACCATAGAGTATTAAGGTCAGGAAAAACATATAAATTGCCAGTAAATGACGATTGCAAAACAAAAATTGTAAAGATGGATAACACAAAAGCAGCAAGCACGAGTGCAATGCTTTCTCCACAGAATTCCAGTAATATTCCCTTTCCAGTATACATTTGTCATGAAGAGAGTGAACTACCAAAATTCTCTGGTACAGAAAAAGACAAAATAGACGTGAACACCCTCATTGAACATTGCCAGCAGTATTTCATTAGGCAAAACATTACGGATGAAAAAGGGAAAATAGCTGTTTTTTTCAGCTAGAATAAACCAAGAACGATGCCCTGCCGGCAATTTATTACGTTCTGATAGGTTGACGAGCCACAAAATTCGAGGAATTTAATGCAGAATTTCTCAGGAAATTCTCGGGAGGCAAGAATTTTCTTGGTGGTATAACCCCAGAATTACACAAAATTGTAGACTTCCTTAGGCAAACACACTCAGGCTCAGATCTAGGAGATATAACATCAGATATTTCCACTATTAAGAAAACCTTGTTAGACAGCCTAGAAAACTCAAACTGGGTCACACAGGATGGTGGGATGTCACCAGTGCATGTCGTTGACATCATTGGCTATATATCAGCCCTATGTCAGTTTTCTGACAGGGTGCTGAAGATAGCTAAAACCATTCCATATAATCCAGGAATGTGCTTACTTGATTTCATGTATGAAGTGGAATTAAACTGCAGTAAAGCTGGTATCACTGACACATCGCAGCTCATCAAACCAGGAATCAAAGTACCAGAAATAGTAGCAGGGATAAATAATTCAAGTCCTGCCAAGGACCACAGACAATCACGTCCAGTTCAGAAACACACACACAGTCAGGTTAGCTCAAGGACTCGCTCCCGCACACCAGGCAACAGGGCGGTACAAAAGTTTGACAGGAGTCCCAGTAGACATCGATCAACACAAAGACACACAAATGGAAGATCACCTCGTAGGTTCAGCTCAAGTAGCACACTCTGTTACTATTGCGCAAAACCTAGACACACAGTAGCTGAATGTTATATCAGAACAAAGGAGGATAGAGAAAAAGCAAAAGGGTTCGAAGCATATTGCAGACACCATAGGTGTGTAGGTCACTGGACGTCAGAATGTAAAACAGTAGAAAGATTGATATCCATCCATAGGTCGGGGGAAGGCCGTACCAGCACAAAAGACGACGACACATAAAACAGTCAACATTGGAAGTCTCTTTGGAAACGAAAGCATTTTGGTACCTGCTGTATGTGAGGAGGATGAGATTTCATTATTTTTGGATTCAGGCTCACCAGTGAACTTAATAACGCAAGATGAGTTAGAAAGAATTTTTAGAAAGAGAAGAAAAGTGACATTTCTGGAAAACTCAGACTTACATTTACACACAGTGGATGGTAAAGAAATACCAGTTATTGGTATGATTGAGTTAAACATGAAGTTCACACAGACCACAAAATCATTCACTACCACCTTTTATGTAGTAGAAAAATTATCAATCAGAGGAAGTGGTTTAGTTGGATTAAACACGATGAGAAAAGAAAATATAATACTGATGCCACATTTTAATGGAATTCATTATGACAGCGAATTCATTGAGGAAATTTCATCTCCTGATACAACCAGCAGTTATAGGAAAACTAGCATCACAAGAACGATTACACACAAAACCAAAATAGATGAGTCCGACGTACAACGACTCAAAGAAAATGGACGCGAGGACTCTCGCTCACACAACCACAAACCAATCGTGACTCGCTTATTTACCCAGCAAGCATTAATTATGATGTAATTCTACCACCAAAATCATTCACGAAAATCATGATCAAAAGTCAGCTTAGAAATTGTAATGTCATTGCATTAGAAGAGACGGTTAGAATAAATGGCCTTTTAATTGAGAGTGCTCTGTGTTGGATGAATAAAAATGGTGAAACTAATGTCATTTTAGTTAACACTATGAACGGAGATGTGAGGATCAAGAAAGGAACCTTTATTTGTAGGTTAGAGATATGCCCAGCCCCTATACGAGAAGTGACAGTAGGGGGAACGTCCAGTAGAGTAAACTCGACAGTCAGAGAGTGCATAAAGGCGCATTTGGTTTGCTCAGATAATTCTGACATGACAGACGATTTACTAGACGTCCTGGAAAAACATCGACAAGCAGTTGCATTACCTGGTGAAAACTTAGGTTGTACAAATCTAATCCAACACCATATTAACGAAAAACACGAGACAAAACCGATTTACGTACCAGCATATAGAATTGCTCACTCGCAGCGTGCACTAGCAAAGCAATATGTAGATGAAATGTTAAGTTTGGACATCATTGAACCTTCAGTATCCCCATGGAACGCACCACTTTTCTTTGTACCTAAACAAAACGGTGAGATGAGGGCAGTTGTTGATTATCGCAAACTTAATCTGGTAACCATTCCCGACCATTTTCCCATGCCATTGTTAAGTGACGTCCTGCACAACATTGGACCAGAAAATATGGTCTTTTCTACAATCGATTTATTAAGTGGCTATTATCAGATAGGATTAGATGCAGAATCCTGCAAGTACACTGCTTTCTCTACTGATAGTGGCCATTATCAGTATAAGAGAATGCCGATGGGATTGATGACGGCTCCTGGCACATTCCAGCGATTGATGAATAGCGTATTGGCTGGAATATTAGGCGACAGTATATTTGTCTACCTGGATGACATCATAATTGCAACACCCACGCTAGCAGAACATCTACAGAAGTTAGATCAGCTACTACACAAGTTAGCCAGTGCAGGTTTAAAAATTAAGCTGTCTAAATGTAAATTTTGCTTTAAGAAAATAAAATTCTTAGGCCACAGACTAGATGCAAAGGGGATCCACACCTCTCAGGACAAAATAAAAGCAGTAAGAAATTTCCCAGAACCCACAAATGTGGATGAAGTAAGACAATTTTTAGGGCTCGCCGGATATTATAGGGCGTTTATACAACACTTCTCTCACATAGCCCAACCATTATTTCTCTTGCTGAAAAAACAAGCGGTATTTCAGTGGGGAGAGGAACAAAAGAATGCATTTAATGAATTAAAAGATAAACTTACAGGTGCACCTTGCTTGGCTTATCCTAACTTCACAAAGCCGTTCATAATTTGCACAGATGCTTCGCTCAAAGGTTTAGGTGCTGTATTGATGCAAGAGGATAAACGTGGTAAATACCAACCAATTGCTTTTGCCAGTACGCAAATGAAAGGAGCAGAGAAAAATTACTGTGTAACAGACTTGGAAGCCCTAGCGGTAATATTTGCTCTACAAAAATTCTGTGACCTCGTGTACGGATATGAAATTCATCTATACACAGACCATAAGCCTCTTGTGGGCATGTTCCAAGAAAAACTCCTCTCTGGGAGGAGAGCACGATGGAAATGTAAAATCCAGAATTATAATGTAAATATTCACTACATAAAAGGCAAAGTGAACGTAGCAGCAGATGCCTTATCACGCAACCCATTAGCCAACTTCGCTACAATAAGTCCACGAGAATCACTCCCCAACAAGGATGAATCGATCCCCACAATTCAGGAAATCTCACTGGCACAAAGACAGGACCCAGTATGGTCCAAAGTAATATATCACCTCGAGTCAGGCGATGATGTGCCATTACCCAAGTTACAGGTACCACTTGAACAATTCATAATGGTAAACAATGTCTTATATAGGGTAAATCCAGGACAACCAAACCATAGAAAAAATTTTAGGCAGTAAGTTACTCCTAGTACAATGATACCACACATTTTAAGGATAGTACACGATAGTCCACATGCAGGACATCCTGGCAAGGACAGGACAGTCAGACAGGCCCGGATGTCATATTACTGGCCAACGTTATGTAAAGACATATACATTGTCACATAGACAAATGTGAGTCAAGTGCGAAACATAAAGGTTACACGATATCACCTGCACTGTTAGGTAAATACCCAGTCCCTAACCAACCATGGGACGTTGTCGCGGTTGATTTACGTAAATTACCCTTAACTACCAATCATAATCAATATCTGTTTGTTGCTACTGATCATTTCTCACGATATGTGATCTTGGTTCCAATTAAGGATAAAACAGCAGAAACAGTCGCACAGGTATTCATTGATAGTGTGATCTGTAGGTTCACCACACCAAAGGTGCTAATAAGCGACAATGGTGGTCAATTTAACTCTGAAATTTTGCAGGAAATTTGTAAACAATACAATATTAAGAAGGTTAATATCGTGGCCTACCATCCAGCTTCCAATGGATTGGTGGAAAGACAGAATAAGAAAATATTAGATGTACTACGGCACACTGAGACTCAGCTGTCTGAGGCAACTGACAGCAAACCCTTTTCTGTATCCTCCTACTTTCTCTATTCTCGTTTCAAAGCCAAAGGTGGCTGTTGCGTATACGTACGCAACGATCTATCTTGCTCTCGTGTTCCTGAACTTGATTCTTCTGAATTCTCTGCTCTCTGGCTTCGGCTTTCCTGTCATTCTCTGACTAAATATATCTGTGCTGTTTACTTATCTCCCAATTCTACTGACTATCAAAAATTCTTTGACTATCTTACTTCTACGATGGAACACATTTTATCCATTTCTCCTTTCTCTGAAATCTCCATTCTAGGAGATTTCAATGTTCACCACCACCTTTGGCTCTCCTCTCCTTTAACTGATTCACCTGGTGAACAAGCCTACATCTTTTCTATCCTTAATGACCTAGAGCAGCTTGTACAGCACCCTACCCGTATCCCTGACCGCCTTGGAGAGAGTTCCAACATACTTGACCTTTTCCTAAC
>JAGKTI010013974.1:0-22294 GCA_018397915.1 Birgus latro
CTTGTATAAATATTTAGGTGAAAATCAAAAGCTCACCAGTATTCTGTCTCACGAGGTATCACAGTTTTGAGATATTTTATCTAAGAAAATGTGGCTTATGGTGTAACACAAACCTTCATAGTGTGATTTTTTTTTTTAACATCACGAGTCTTGACCCAGTTTTAAAGGGCTTCTGATGCAGATTAAAAAAATAAATAAATAAATATTCAAAGTTTTCAGCTTGTATCGGGGATCCTCAAAAAAATTCAAGCTTTTTGTTCTTTATCACCAAAGGTGCCAGCTCTCTTTCCGTGTCAGTCTACTTCACCCTATGTTTCCTAAACGTAACGTTTTCACCCTCAGAAGTGTCCACCCATTTCTGAAGATTATGTGGGGTGTTTCCCAATCAATTCAGAGTAGAATTGTGGAAGTTGCATATTTAGCGTTTTCGCCATCATTAGATTAAAGAGTATTGAACGACGCAAAAAACGGATACTATCAGCCGTAACTAGTTCACATTTTGCACTACTTTTTGTCCTTGATGCCACGGCTAAGGTGAAGAAAAAAAATCGTCAAAAAGGAAGTAAATAATCCAGTTAATCTCAAAACAAAAGGCACAATAGTTCATGTCGACGCTCATGCAATCTGATTTTTCTAGACCAATCACGAACAATGAGACAGCCTATACGGGAAGCCAAGTAATGTTTATAAATCGTAGATCTCAGTACTATTATGTAGTTTCTTTTATCTTATAATATATATCAATCAATACATAAAAAAAATAATTGATTTATTGCCTTTCGGAGTGATTTTACCTTGGAAAATGTAGATAATGATATCACAGGAACCGTCATAAAATGAATAATTCTATATTTTAAAAGTTGATCAAGACGCTCAAGATACCGCTTTCAAGCCCTGGTTATACATATAGAAATAACGTCAGTTTTATCTCTAAATTTCCCGTTGTTTTCACGTCTCTAATCAAACGAAACACTATGGGCTTAAAACCATGAAATGCCAGCCTTCCTTACCCGTGAATCGATTTCATCCGACGTATTACCTCATTTTGCCTACTTACTGATTTTGTTTTCCAAGACCGAATTTCTTCACCCTCAAAAATGTTTTCTGAATTTTAGATTGGGAAGTGCTTCCCAGCTAATTTAGAGAGCATTTGAGAAAAGATGTATATTTAGTGTTTTGGCTCTTAACTATGCGTTTTTAGAGTAACTCATTTAGTTATGAATTACTCATAAGCGGATGTTTTGACCCTAGCTCTTGACCACTTTTATTATTTGAAGTTACCACCACAATCGAAAAAAAAAAAAACACTAATGAAACTATTCCTATCGTAAAAATCCAAACAATATTAACACGACATTAATGCCGTTCATTAAGTGTTCCTTTAACCTTCATTTTTTGTAGCTGTCATGCACTTCCTGTATGTTTGTATGAGATGGGGAGCAAAGTTATAAATGGTAATTAATTAATTATTTATCTTGGAATTGCCATGGTAATTATACCTTCTTGTATAAATATTTAGGTGAAAATCAAAAGCTCACTGGTATTCCGTCGCATGAAGTATCACTGTTTTGAGAGATTTTACCTCAGAAAATGCTACTTATGGTGTAACACAAACCTTCAAAATGTAACACCCCTCTCTTGATGGTTGAAGGAAAGTCCTGGAGTAAGTATTAACGCCCTTTACTTGTGGAGCACAGAAATATAGGTTTTGCCTCTCTAATATCAGCCCTGCGACTGGACTATTACACATGGTATTCGTTGGCGGCGAGCCTGGAAACACTGCTAACGCTGCAGTTTTGGATACATTGGGGGGGAGGCATACATTGGGGGGAGTATACAGTGAGGGAGGCATAATACATACACGTATACATATAAGGGGAATGGTACAATACTCCCCTGGGTGGTTGAGATTGTGTCTCCTGACACTAGAGAGAAGGTATATGGGGTGGTTCATATGACTAAGGGAGGTGGGAGATTCGTACAGGTAGGTAGTATGATACAGGGGAAGAAGGGAGGGATTATGATACAGGGGATGGGAGGGAGTAAGTATGATACAGGAGATGGGAGGGAGTAAGTATGATACAGGGGCTGGAGGGAGGACATGATACAGGGGCTGAAGGGAGGACATGGCCATGGCAAAGGGGTGGAAACTAGAGATATACACTGTTACAAGGGGAGGTATGTTGATATAAGATACACATAGAGTCATGGTGATCTATGATACAAGGAGTAAATAGAGTATGCGGTCACGCATGTTCAGATATCTATATAGGGACTTTAGATAACACTCGTGATATAGGGTACACATGTCTTTCATTTTTTTCTTTTTTTTCTATGTTAGTTTCTAGTTGTCACACATTACTGTATCAGAGATACGTCAACATTTGCTGGTGGTACTGTTTCTGGCCACAGGTTATGCAACTTATCAGGTGGCACAGGCAGTCACTGAATGGGAGGGCACTTAATCCTGGCTAGGGCGTACTATGCCAGTAGCAAGTCTGATTTCCTGTATTCTGTTTTCCATTTTCCGGACACAACAGTGCACTGCACAGATGAGGAGTAGAAAACCTATGAAAGAGATGACCACAGGGGGAAACACAACGGTTGGATGAACCCATGAACGGCTGAGGGCCAGAGAAAATTGATCCATAATGAAGTCACTGTCGTTGAGGAATGTTAGCATATGCATGTTGGGGGAGATAACGGTAATGTTAGGAGATGGCAGGTTGGAAGGTATGTCAATGGGTTGGAAGATGGCATAGGAGTGTTTACGGACTGATTGGTGATAGCGAGTGGCATAAGTGATGACTGACTGATTTGACGGTACACTAGTCCGGTGCTTTGTAGAGACCACGAGCGGGTACGGAGGGGACCGAAGTACCAGGACACATGATGGTGACAGAGATGGGGACAGTGAAGAAGAAGTACTGGACGTGGTTGAGGTGAGCATGTTGGACTGGGAGTACAGGAGCTGGAACAAAGGAACAGGCCGAGTATATGGAATGGTTACGAACTAAAGCAGACTCACAGGGCGTAGCGCTGCTAGGGAAGATAGCGAAAAGGTTAGCAGCACAGAGACGAGAGGTAGGGGTGAGGGAGGATCACTGCTGGAGGTCGGTGGTAGAAAGGAAGGCAACTGAAAGATGGTCATGGGATAGGGGGAAATATTCTGAAGGAACAGAGACGTGCAATAAGGAGTTGTTGTAACGGAAGGGGAAGGGAATGATGTGGAAAAGGTTGAAGGTGATGTCAGAAAGGAGAGGGATATGGACGACGACGGATGTGGTGAGAAGAGTGGTCTCGAGAACTGGACAGTAATATTCGAGAGAGGAGTAGGGGAGTACTGGTGATAAACCGAAAGTAGAGTGAGCCCAGTCTAATACAGAGCGGAGAGCTGAGATTGGTACTAAGTCTGCAGTGACACGTCCATTAATAGCATCGACTAGGATACGAACCAAGGTAGTGACCTGAGAGAGTAGAGAGTCAGTGGCTACTTAGAGATTATCCATGTTGTTTGAGATAAAAGAACTGAGAAAGAACGTTGAGATTGGAGAGGTGTTGGTTTAAGATGTCGGTGAAGTTGTTCAGAGTGGAAGTTACTTCATTTAGGTGGGCTGTAATCTTCTGTAACATTGTGTGTTGGACTTTGATGACTCGGCGTTGAGATTCTAGGGTGGAAGCTAAATGAGCTAGGTCAAATTTGAAGCCGGAAAGGTCACGGGCTGTAGCGACGCCAAACAATCCGCTGAGAATCTCACCTCCGAGGTCAAAGAGACCTCGTTTCATACGAGAACGACCTACAGGTGGCTGAATGGAGAAAGTGTCATTGAGCTCAGTGAATTTATGAGAAATGTATTGCAACTGCCAGGAGAGTGGGAGGAAAAGATTATATAAATACTGATTTGGGTTGTGTTTCCCCACGAGGGCTGTGAGGTGGGTCTTGATTTTGTGGAGCTGGTGCGTGTAGGCAGGCAGGGTGATGGCTACGTCGGCCAGGGGCGCAAGATTGTAGTGCAGGGAGACTACATCTTCTATGCATTACCTCGCCTCCCGAGCCGACCAAGGCTCCGGGACGTACTCCACCATCGTCCTCACCCGACCAGACCCTAGGAGGGTCAGCACTGCCAGCAGGTAGACAGCTAACATCATACCTAGAAGATTAGGTGAGAATTAATGGGAGAGTTCCTGGAGAGGTTGATGGGCGGAACGCAGTTTGGATCGATACTGATTGATGGAGGAATGAGTAGGTGTAGGTGGAGGGGAAGGAGACTGGATAGGTGGAGATGGGGTAGAGTGAGGGATTTGGGGAGTAGGAGGGAGAGCAGTAGGTTGTGCAAGTGATTCTTCCAACACTAGGCCCCGTGGAGCATGTTTCAGATCGTCAGCATGGACCCACTTAGTGTCTGTAGTGGAGAGGTCTTGGATGTGATACTTGTTGGCTTGTTTATTCAGTACGCGATGGGGGCCGGTAAATTTGTCATCCAATTTAGAGGTACGCGTATGGGAATGAGCATAGACTAGATCACCGACGTCGATAGTGATAGGAGAGACAGATTTATGTTGGCGTCTTATCATGTCCTCCTTAGATGAAGCGAGATTGGATGTTACATACTGATGGATTGTTTGGAAGTTGGCCAATTTTACTTTGGCATCGTCATCCATGTTATAGATGGGGTCTGGCTTTGAGGATAACAGGATGTATGGTAGGTGTTTGTCAAAACCAAAGAGAACAAAGAAGGGAGATTCGCTAATGGAAGCGTTGATGGAACCATTGGTTGAGGATGCCACTTGGGGAATCCAGTCATCCCATGTCGAACTATGGGAGCCTAGGTGTCTGAGGCATTCTAAGATTTTTCTATTGTGGCGGTCTACAAGGCCATTGGAAACTGGATGGTTAGGTATGACATTGCATTTATTAATTTTAAAGCGGCGACAGATCTCCTCCAGGAGGCTATTGTTGAACTCAGTACCATTGTCAGTGAGGATGGTATGTGGTGTACTGAACGGGCAAATGTGATCTACGAAAGCACGTGCAACACTCTTCGCGGTCTTATCTGAGAGGGGGACGAGGACACAGTAGCGTGAGAAGTGGTCGACTGCTACAAACAAATACTCTGCGCCTGATTCTGTAAGAGGGAGTTTGAGAAGATCGATGGACACTGTTTCCCATGGGCGTGACGGGATTGGGTATTGTAAGAGCGGTGCAGGTAAGCTGGTTGAACCTTTGCGGCGATGGCACGAGATGCAAGAGTCACAGTGCGCATTGATATCGCAACGCATGGTCAGCCAATAGTACTCGAGACGTGCTTGGAGCAAGCATCTGTCTTTACCTGGATGGGATGCGTGAGGTGTATCATGAATGATGTGAAGGACCGCAGATATCAGGTCAGTAGGGACAACGAGTTGGTGTACTTCTCTGTTGGGCAAATCCTTTCCTGTAAGGAATGTTTTTCTGTACAAGAGACCATCTCTGAGTATGAACTCATCTAGTGGTACTGGGAGAGCAGGTAAGGTCGAGGCATCTCCTGATTCAAGGAAATAAACTACTTGGGACCACATGGAATCTTTGCGCTGAGAGTTTTGAACATCCTCTGATGTTAAGGTTGTGCTGTCAGTGGCCTTGGGCTGCAGGGACGTGACAGGTGCGGCTACATGACGTGAGAGGGCATCCGCGACTACGTTCGATTTTCCTGAGACATACTGAAAAGTGGGATTGAAGTCCTGGATGGTGATGGACCATCTAGCTAACTTACCGGTGAGGTTGCGTCCCTTAAACAAATCACATAGAGGAAGGTGGTCTGTCTGGATATGCACTGGATAACCATATACTATGTCTCTGAAATGTTTCAAGGACCAGACAACTGCCAAAGCTTCTAAATCGGTGACACTGTAATTACATTCAGCAGTGGTAAGTGCGCGACTAGCATACGCTATTACACGCTTCCTGGATGTTTGATCTAGTTGCATTAGAACTGCACCAAGTCCCGCCTGAGGCGTCTGTGCATAGAAGAAAGGGCTTGGTATAATCAGGGAATGCTAAAATTGGGGCATTGACAAGAGCTGTCTTTAGCGCTTGAAAAGCCTGGGACTGATCGTTAGTCCACACAAAGGATACATTCTTCCTTAGTAAGTGAGTTAGAGGAGCGGCGATCTTTGCATAGTCTTTAATAAATCTGCGATAGTAACCAATTAGGCCTAGGAAACTTCTGACAGCATCGTTTGTGTTAGGTTCTGGGAAATTGATGATCGCCTTAGTTTTGTCGTCATTAGTATGAATGCCTTGTGCGTCGACGACGTGGCCTAGAAAGTTGATTTTCTTTCTCAGGAAGTCACATTTACTGAGGTTGATTTTCAGGCCTGCTAGCTGTAGGCGTTCCAAGACTGGTTGTAGTTTGGCAAAATGGTCAGGGACTGATTTATTTACAACAATGATGTCATCTAGGTAAGCAAAAAGAGAGTGGCCCATCATACCACTAAAGACCGAATGGATAAGTCGCATGAATACTGAAGGAGCATTTCTCAAACCAAAAGGAAGTCTCTTAAACTGAAAATGTCCAGGAGTGCTGAAGGCTGTAATTGGGCGAGAGGATTCTTCCATTTCGACCTGCCAGTATCCACTGAGGAGGTCTAGGGATGAGAAGACTACGTTATTTTCACCTAGTGATTCTAGCAAATCTGTGAGGACAGGTAACGGGAAACGGTCGGGAACGGTTACAGAGTTTACCTTACGGTAGTCCACTACTGGTCTAAAGTTGCCGTCCTTCTTTGGGACTAAGAAAAGAGGACTATTCCATGGACTGACGGAGGATTCGATAATGTCCTGAACTAACATTTGCTGTACCATCTGATCTGTCTGTTTTCTCAAGCTGTGAAGCAACCGATATGCCGGTATGTAAATCGGCCGAGTTCCTGGCACTAGGTCTACGTGATGTTTGACTAAGTCTGTCTTGCCCATTTGTTCTCCGGGTAAGGCTATGACATTTCTGTAAGCATCCAATAGGTCGAGCAGTTGAGATTTATGCTGTGGAAAATCTTTGCAAGTTAGGTTTGAGAGCAGGTCAGGTGAACGAGTCGGAGCAGATCCCGTAGAGTTAATGGCACATATACCGGTCGGTAGACTATCATCATCAGCAGGGATAGAGGATTTTTGGCACACCATTACGGCCGCTGGTATACCAGGAAATCTCCAATCTTTACACCACTTTTAAGCTTTAGTGGAGCATTCGTGACATTGAGCAAGTATAGATACCATAGACTTTCCTCTAAGATCGTGCACCAGGCTGACTCATAAGTTAAGCCATTCACACAACACATCTCAGGTAGTGTTATTACATCCACTCCATCTTTCGCACCTACAACACGAACAGAGACTTTGGTGAACTCATGCGGTAACAAAAGTGTGATTTTTTTTTAACATCACGAGTCTTGACCAAGTTTTAAAGGGTTTTTGATGCAGATCAAAAAAATAAATAAATAAATAAATATTCGAAGTTTTCAGCTTGTATCGGGGATCCTCACAAAAATTCAAGATTTTTGTTCATTAACACAAAAGGTGCCAGCTCTCTTTCCGTGCCAGTCTACTTCTTGCTATGTTTCCTAAACGTAACGTTTTTACCCTCAGAAGTGTCGATCCAGTTCTAAAGATTATATGGGGTGTTTCTCAATCAATTCCGAGTATAATTGTGGAAGTTGCATATTTAGCGGTTTCGCCGAGAAATACGCTTGTACAGCCATCATTAGATTAAAGAGTATTGAACGACGCCATAAACGGATGCTATCAGTCGTAACTAGTTCACAATTTGCACAACTTTTTGTCCATGAAGTCACGGATAATGTGAAGAAAAAGAAAAAAAATCGGCAAATAGGAAGTAAATAATCCAGTTAATCTCAAAACGACAGACACAATAGTTCATGTCGACGCTCATGCAACCTGAATTTTCTAGACCAATCACGAACAATAAAACTGCCTATATGAGGAGCCAAGTAATGTTTATAAACCGAAGATCTCAGTACAACTATACAGTATATTTACATTTCTAATAATTTTTTTTAATTTATTTATTGCCTCTCGGAGTGATTTTACATTGGAGAATGTACAAAATATCACAGGAACCGCCATATAATGAATAATTCTATATTTTAAAAGTTGACCAAAAAGCTCAACATGCCGCTTTAAATAAAGCCGTGTTTTTCATATAGAAATAATGTAAGTTTTATCTCTAAATTTCCCGTGGTTTTCACGTCTCTAATCAAACGAAAGACTATGGGTTTAAAACCATGAAATGCCAGCCTTCTTTACCCGTGAATCGATGCAACGTATTGCCTCATTTTACCTTATAACTGATTTTTTTTTTTTAAAGACCGAATTTCATCACCCTCAAAAATGTTTTATAAATTTTACATAGATTATGAAGTGTTTCCCAGCTAATTCATAAAACATTTATGAAAGTTGCATATATGGTGTTTTGGCTTTCAATCATTCGTTTTTAGAGTAACTCAGTTAGTTATGAATTACTTATAAGCGGAAGTTTTGACCTTAGCTCTTGATCACTTTTATTACTTGAAGTTACCACCACAATCGAAATAAATCACTAATGAAACTATTCCTAACATAAAAACTCAAACAATATTTTGACGACATTAATGCCGTTCATTAAGTGTTACTTGAAATTTCGTTATTTGTAGATGTCATGTACCACTATATATTTGTCCAAGATGGGGAGCAAAGTTATAAATGGTAATTATAAATCTCGGTATGGCGATGGTAATTATACCTTCTTGTACAAATATTTACGTGAAAATCAAAAGCTCACCAGTATTCCGTCTCACGAGGTATCACAGTTTTGAGAGATTATACCTAAGAAAATGTGATTTATAGTGTATCACAAACATTCATAGTATGATTTTTTTTTACGTCACGAGTCTTGACCTAATTTTAAAGGGCTTAAGCTGCAGATTAAAAAAAAATCGAAGTTTTCAGCTAGTATCGAGGATCCACATAAAAATTCAAGTTTTTTGTTCTTTCACACCAAAGGTGCCAGCTCTCATTTAGTGTCAGTCTACTTCTTACTATGTTTCGTAAACGTGACGTTTTCACCCCTAGAAGTGTCCACTCAGTTCTGCAGATAATATCGGATGTTTCCCAATCAATTCCGAGTATATTTGTGGAAGTTGCAAATTTAGAGTTTTCGCCGAGAAATACGCTTATACAGCCATCATTAGATTAAAGAGTATTGAACGACGCCAAAAACGGATGCTATTAGCCGTAACTAGTTCAAAATTTGCACAACTTTTTGTCCTTGAAGACACGGCTAAGGTGAAGAAAAAAAATCAACAAATAGGAAGTAAATAATCCAGTTAATAACAAAACGACAGGCACAATAGTTCCAGTCGACGTTCATGCAATCTGAATTTTCTAGACCAATCACGAACAATAAAACTGTCTATACGAGGAGCCAAGTAATGTTTAAAAATCATAGATCTCAGTACGACTGCGTATTTACTTTTTTCTTATAATAAATATCAATCAATACATAAACAATTTTTTAAATTGATTTATTGCCTTTCGGACTGATTTTACCTTAGAAAATGTACATAATGATATCACAGGAACCATCATGTAATGAATAATTCTATATTTTAAAAGTTGATCAAGAAGCTCAAGATGCCGCTTTAAAGCCCAGGTTATACATATAGAAATAATGTCAGTTTTATCTCTAAATATCCAGTTGTTTTCATGTCTCTTATCAAACGAAACACTACGAAAAGCCAGCCATCTTTACCCGTGAATCGATTTCATCCGAGGTATTACCTCATTTTGCCTTGTCACTGATCTTCTTTTTTTCAGAGACGGAACTTTATCACCCTCAAAAATGTTTTCTAAATTTTAGATAGATTGGGAAGTGCTTCCCAGCTTATTTACATAACATTTCTGAAAGTTGCATATTTAGTGTTTTGGCTCTCAATTATGACTTTCTAGAGTAACTCGGTTACTTATGAATTACTCATAAGCGGATATTTTGACCTTAGCTCTTAACCACATTTATTATTTGAAGTTACAACCACAAACAATAAAAATCACTATTGACCCTATTCCTAACGTAAAAATCCAAACAATATTTAGACGGCATTAAGCCGTTCATTAAGTGTTCCTTGATCCTTTATTCTTTGTAGCTGTCATGCACTACTGTATATTTGTACGAGATGAGGAGCAAAGTTATAAGTGGTAATTATATATCTCGGTATTGCGATGGTAATTATACCTTCTTGTATAAAAATTTTAATGAAAATCAAAAGCTCACAAGTATTTCGTCTCACGAGGTATCGCAGTTTTGAGAGATTTTACATAAGAAAATGTGGCTAATGGTGTAACACAAACCTACATAGAATGAACTTTTTTTTTAACGTCACGAGTTTTGACCTCATTTTAAAGGGCTACTGCTGCAGATAAAAAAAAAAAAAAAAAATAGGTTTTCAGCGTGTATCGAGGATCCTCACAAAAATTCAACTTTTTTGTGTTTTAACACCTATGGTGCCAGCTCTCTTTCCGTGTCAGTCTACTTCTTGCTATGTTTCCTAAACGTGACATTTTCACCCACAGAAGTGTCCACTCAGTTCTGCAGATAATATGGGGTGTTTCCCATTGAATTTCGAGTATAATTGTGGAAGTTGCATATTTAGCGTTATCGCCGAGAAATACGCTTATTCAGCCATCATTAGATTAAAGAGAATTGAACGACAACAAAAACGAATACTATCAGCCGTACCTAGTTCACAATTTGCACTACTTTTATTCCTTGAAGTCTCGGCTAATAACAAGAAAAAAAATCGCCATTTAGCAAGTAAATAATCCTATTAATCTCAAAACGACAGGCACAAAAGTTCATGTCGATGCCCATACAATCTGAATTTTCTAGACCAATCATGAACAATATAACTACCAATACGAGGAGCCAAGCTATGTTTATAAATCATAGATCTCTGTACGATTATGTATTTACTTTTTTTTCTTAAAATATATATCAATCAATAAATAAACTATTTTTTTAATTGATTTATTACCTTTTGGAGTAATTTTACCTTGGAAAATGTAGTTAATGATATCACAGGAACCGTCATATAATGAATTATTCTATATTTAAAAGTTGATCAAGTAGCTGAAGATGCCGCTTTAAAGCCATTGTTATACATATAAAAATAATGTCAGTTTTATCCCTAAATTTCCCGTTGTTTTTATGTCTCTAATCAAACGAAACACTATGGGCTGAAAACCACGAAATGCCAGCCTTCTTTACCCATGAATCGATTTCATCCGACGTATTACCTCATTTTGCCAGGTTACTGTTTTTTTTTTCCCCCGAGATACAATGTCGTGACCCTCAAAAATGTTTTATAAATTCTAAATAGATTGGGAAGTGCTTTACAGCTAATTTAGAGAACATTTGTGAAAGTTGCATATTTAGTGTTTTGGCTCTCAATTATGCATTTTTAGAGTAACTCAGTTAGTTATGAATTACTCATAAGCGGATGTTTTGACCTTAGCTCTTGACCACTTCTATTATCTGAAGTTACCACCACAATCGAAAAAATCACTAATGAAACTATTCCTAATGTAAAAATCCAAACAATATTTAGACGACATTAATACCGTTGATTAAGTGTCCCTTCAACCTTCATTTTTATACCTGTCATGCACTACTGTATATTTGTACGAGATGGGGAGCAAAGCTATAAATGGTAGTTATATATCTCGACATTGCGATGGTAATTATGCCTTCTTGTATAAATTTTTAGGTGAAATCAGAAGCTCACCAGTATTCCGTCTCACGAGGTATCACAGTTCTGACAAATTTTACCTAAGAAAATGTGGCTTATGGTGTAACACAGACCTTCATAGTGTGATTTTTTTTTACGTCACGAGTCTGGATCTCATTTTGTAAAGCTTCTGCTGCAGATTTAAAAAAAAAAAAAAAAACAATCGAAGTTTTCAGCTAGTATCGGGGATCCTCCAAAATTCAAGCCAGCTCTCTTTCCGTGTCAGTCTACTTCTTGCTATGTTTCCTAAACGTGACGTTTTCACCCTCAGAAGTGTCCACTCAGTTCTGCAGATAATGTGGAACGTTTCCCAATCAATTCCAAGTATAATTGTGGAAGTTGCATATTTAGCGTTTTCGCCGAGAAATACGCTTATACAGCCATCAATAGATTAAACACTATTGAACGACGCCAAAAACGGATGCTACCAGCTGTAACTAGTTCACAATTTGCACTTCGTTTTGTTCTTGAAGTCACGGCTAAGGTGAAGAAAAAAAAATCGACAAAAAGGAAGTAAATAATCCAGTTAATCTACAAACGACAGGCACAATAGTTCAAGTCGACGCTCATGCAATCTGAATTTTCTAGACAAATCACGAACAATAAAACTGCCTATACGAGGAGCCAAGTAATGTTTAGAAATCGTAGATCTCAGTACGACCATTTATTTACTTTTCTTATAATATATATCAATCAATACACAAACAAATTTTTTTAAATTGATTTATTGCCTTTCAGAGTGATTTTACCTTTGAAAATGTAGATAATGATATCACAAAAATCTTCATATAATGAATAATTCTATATTTTAAAAGTTGATCAAGAAGCTGAAGATGCCGCTTTAAAGCCATGGTTATACATATAGAAATAATGTCAGTTTTATCTCTAAATTTCCCGTAGTTTTCACGTCTCTAATCAAACAAAACACAATCGGTTTAAAACCTTGAAATGCAAGCCTTCCTCACCCGTGAATCAATTTCATCCGACCTACTGCCTGATTTTGCCTTGTTACTGATTTTATTTCCGAGACCAAATTTCATCAAGCTCAAAAATATTTTCTAAATTTTAGGTAGATTGGGAAGTGCTTCCCAGCTAATTTAGAGGACATTTGTGAAAGTTGCATATTTAGTGTTTTACCACTTAATTATGTGTTTTTAGAGTAACTCAGTCAGTTATAAATTACTCATNCTCCCTCAAAAATGTTTTCTAAATTTTATGTAGATTGGGAAGTGCTTCCCAGCTAATTTAGAGGACATTTGTGAAAGTTGCATATTTAGTGTTTTACCACTTAATTATGTGTTTTTAGAGTAACTCAGTCAGTTATAAATTACTCATAAGCGGATGTTTGGCCTTAGATCTTGACCACTTTTATTATACGAAGTTTCCACCACAGTCGAAAAACATCACTAACGACCCTATTACTAACGTAAAAATCCAAACAAAATTTTGACGACATTAATACCGTTCATTAAGTGTTCCTTCAAACTTCATTTTTTGTTGCTGCCATGCGCTACTGTATATTTGTACGAGATAGGGATCAGAGTTATAAATGGTAATTAATTAATTATATATCTCGGTATTACGATGATAATTATACATTCTTGTATAAATATTTAGGTGAAAATCAAAAGCTCACCAGTATTCCATCTCACGAGGTATCACAGTTTTGAGAGATTTTACATAAGAAAATGTGGCTTATGATGTAACATAAACCTTCATAGTGTGATTTTTTTTTCTAACGTCACGAGTCTCTACCTAAATTTAAAGGGCTTGTGCTGCACATTAAAAAAAAAAAAAAAACAGTTTTCAGCGTATATCGGGGATCCTCAAAAAAATTCAAGCTTTTTCTTCTTTAACACCTAAGGTGCCAGCTCTCTTTCCGTGTCAGTCTACTTCGTGCTATGGTTCCTAAACGTGACGTTTTCACCCCCAGAAGTGTCCACTCAGTTCAACAGATAATCATTTCCGAATATAATTGTGGAAGTTGCATATTAAGCGTTCTCGCCATGAAATACGCTTATACAGCCATCATTAGATTAAAGAGTATTGAACGACGCAAAAAACGGATGCTGTCAGCCGGAACTAGTTCACAATTTGCACTACTTTATGTCCTTGAAGTCACGGCTAAGGTGAAGAAAAAAAAAAAGATTCGACAAATAGGAAGGAAATAATCCAGTTAATCTCAAAACGACAGGCCCAATAGTTTATGTCGACGCTCATGCAATCTGAATTTTCTAGACAAATCATGAACAATAAATCTGCCTATACGAGGAGCCAGGAAATGTTTATAAATCGTTGATCTCAGAAAGACAATGTATTTACTTTTGTCTTATAATATGTATCAATCAGTATTAAACAATTTTTTTTTAATTGATTTATTGCCTTTACGGGTGATTTTTTGCCTTGGAAAATGTAGATAATGATATCGCAGGAACCGTCATATAATGAATAATTCTTTATTTTAAAAGATGATCAGGAAGCTGAAGATGCCGCTTAAAAGCACTGTTTATACATATAGAAATAATGTCCGTTTTATCTCTAAATTTCCCGTTGTTTTCACGTCCCATATCAAACGGATCACTAAGGGCTGAAAACCATGAAATGCCAGCCTTCTTTACCCGAGAATCGATTTCATCCGACGTATTACGTCATTTTCCCTTGTTACTGATTTTTTTTTTTCCCCGAGACCGAATTTCATCTCCCTCAAAAATGTTTTCTAAATTTTAGGTAGATTGGGAAGTCCTTCCCAGATAATTTAGAGAACATTTATGAAAGATGCATATTTAGTGTTTTGGCTCTCAATTATGCGTTTTTAGAGTAACTCAGTTAGTTATGAATTACTCATAAGCGGATGTTTTGACCTTTGCTCTTGGCTACTTTTATTATTTGAAGTTACAACCACAATCGAAAAAAATCAATAATGACCCTATTCCAAAAGTAAAAACCAAACAATATTTAGACGACATTAATGCCGTTCATTAAATGTTCCTTCAAACTTCATTTTTTTGTAGCTGTTATACACTACTGTATATTTGTACGAGATGTGGGGCAAAGTTATAAATGGTAATTATATATCTCGGTACTGCGATGATAATTATACCATCTTGTATAATTATTTAGATGTAAATTAAAAGCTCATCAGTATTCCGTCTCAAGAGGTATCACAGTTTTGAGAGATTTCACCGAAGAAAATGCGGCTTATGGTGTAACACAAACCTTCATAGAGTGATTTTTTTTTTTTTAAGTCGCGAGTCTTGACCTAATTTTAAAGGGCGTCTGCTGCAGATAAAAAAAAAAAATCGAAGTTTTCAGCGGGTATCGGGGATCCTCACAAAAATTCACGTTTTTGTTTTTTAACGCCTATGGTGCCAGCTCTAATTTCCGTGTCAGTCTACTTCTTGCCATGTTTAATAAACGTGACGTTTTCACCCCCAGAAGTGTCCACTCAGTTCTGCAGATAATAAGGGGTGTTTCCCAGTCAATTCCGAGTATAATTGCTGAAGTTGCATATGTAACGTTTTCGCCGCGAAATACGCTTATAAAGCCATAATTAGATTAAAGAGTATGGAACAATGCCAAAAACGGATGCCATCAGCCGTAACTAGTTCACTATTTGCACTACTTTTTGTTCTGGAAGTCTCGGCTAAGGTGAAGAGAAAAAAATTGACAAAATGAAAGTAAATAATCCAGTTAATCTTAAAACTACACGCACAATAGTTCTTGTCGAAGCTGATGCAATCTCCATATTCTAGACCAATCACGAACAATAAAACTGCCTAAACGAGGAGCCAAGTAATGTTTAAAAATCGTAGATCTCAGTGCGACAATGTATTTACTTTTTTCTTCCTATTGTGTTTTTTCACCATAACAGATCTCCTATGAGTTTTTGATATTCTTGAGAGTGTTTCATAAATCAAATTTCAGTACGTTTATGGGAAATGCATATTCATCGATTTCGATTAAAAAACAAATTTCTTACATCATTCGCTCAAGTAAAATAGTTATGAATCACACTCAAAAACCGATGCTATCACCCGTAGCTAGTTCACAATTGCCACTACATTTTATCCTTGAAGTCAGAGAGAAGATGAATTTTAAAAAATAAAACACAATAGACTCATTAAAAGTTAAATATCCGGTTCATCTCAGCACGACGGACAACTATCCAGGTCGACGATCCGGCATTCTGATTTTCTTTAAAACCCTTTGTAAACAATAGAACTGCCTATATGAGGAACCAAGCAATGTTCATTAAGTCCATATCTCAGAACTGGTATGTATTTTCTTTTTTCTATTATTATGTTCCTAATAATCAATACCTTAACAATTTTCTTGTAACCTCTTTATTGCCGTTCGGAGTGATTTTACCGTGGATATTGATATTGATATCACACGAATCGTCATTCTCCGAAAATATTCGATTTGATCAGGAAGCTCAAGATGCCGTTTTGAAGCCCAAGTTATGCAAAAAAAAAAATAATATCCGTTTTTCCCTAATTTCCAATTAGATTTAACGGCACTTTAGAAACAAAACTCTATGGGTTTAATAACCCACAAATAAAAGCCTTCTTTACCTGTGAATCTATTTCATTATACTTAATGCCTCATTTGGCTTTGTTACCAATATTTTCTTCCAAGTCGGTGTTTTCTCACCCTTAAAAATGTTTTCTGAATATTCAATGATGCTGGGAGTGTTTTCCAGGCACTTTACAATATATCTGTGGAAGTTGCATATTTAGTGTTTTCGCCCTTAATTATGCGGTTATTAGCATCAGTCAGCATAATAGTCTTTAATAATCCCTAAAGAATATGGAGTTACCGTGACGTTTGACCATTTTTTTTTTAAATCTGAACCTACCAACACAAATGGAAAAAGTCACACATGACCCTCTTCCTAGCGTAGAATCTAAACACTCTACAGACGACATTAATTCAGTTCATTCAGTGGTCCTTCAACATACAATTTTTTTAGCTGTCATTCACTATACAGTATGTCAGCGCTTATAAAGAATAATGTTATAAATGGTAATTAATTATGAATCTCGGTATTCCAATAGTGTTTATTCTTTCTCGTAAAAATTTTGAGATGAGAGTCAAAAATTCATCAATATTCCTTCTCAAGAGGTATCGCAGTCTGGAAAGATTCTATGTAAAGTAATGTGGCTTACGATATAACACGATCTTTCAGTTTTTACAATTTTTTTTTTTTTTAATTCAGTAATAATGCTCGATGTAATTCTAAATTGTTTCTAACGCAAATAAAAAAAAAAAAAAATGTAAAGTTTGTCAGTTGTTTTGATGTCGTCTGCCACATATCTGGCTTATTGTTCATAAACACCTGAGATTCCAGGTCTGTTTACGCGTCAGTCAATTTCCTGTTCCACTGTATGTTTCCTACATGTGATTGTTTCAGCTTTAGTGACGTCTTCTGAGTTTTGGAAATTATTTGGAATGTTTCACAATCAATTTTGAGTACATTTGGGGAAAATGCATATTTGGCGATTTCGACCAAAAATAGGTTTATACCGCCGTCACTCAAGCAAAATAGTTTTGAACTACACCCGAAAGGGAATGCTATCACCAGTAACTAGTTCACAATTGGATCTACCTTTTATCATTGAAGTCACGGCTATGTTGAATTATAAAAAAGACAATAGACTCATCAAAAATTAAATATCCAGTTAATCTCAACACGACAAACAACAGTTTAGGTCGACGCTCCTGCAATCTGATTTTTTTTTTTTAAGAACCTTCATGAATAATGAAACTGAGTATATAAGGAATCAAGAAATGTTCATAAACTGTATATCTCAGAACGTGTATGAATTTGCTTTATTTTAATAATATGTATCTAACAATCAACACCAAAATAATTTTCCTGTAAACAAATTATTACCTTTCGGAGTTATTTCACTTTGGTAAATATGGATAATAATATGATGCGAACCGTCATACTGCGAAAATATTCGGTTTCTTATTCTTAATCAGGAGGAGCAAGATGCCAGTTTAAATCAAAAGTTATACAGATAAAAATAATATCCCTTTTTTCTCTATTTTTCCAATGACTTTTCACGTCTCTAAACAAACAAAACTCTATAGGCTTTAAAACCCTCAAATGAAAGCCCTCTTACCTGTGAATCGATTTCATTATACGTAATACTTCAATTGGCCTTGTTACTGATTTCCTTTTCGGGGGGTAATTTTCACACGCGGCGAAATGTTTTCTGAATTTTAATGGCACCTGGGAGTGTTTTCCAGCTATTGTATAGTATATTAGTGGAAGTTGCATATTTAGTGTTTTCTCCCTCAATTATGCGGTTATTAGGATCACTCAGTATAATAGTTCTGAGTTATCCCTAAAGAGGAAGCTTTTACCGTAACAACACAACTTGACAATATTTTTTTTTATCTGATTTTACCACAAGAAATGAAAAAATTACGAGATGACATACTTCCTAATTTTGAAATCCAAACAATCTTTAGACGACATTAATACAGTACATTCAATGGTCCTTGAACATGCATTTTCTTGTAGCTGTCATGCACTATATGTGCACTAAATTTGAAGAAGTTATTGATAAAAGGTAATTAATTATACATCTCGGTATTGCTATAGTGTTAATATTTTCTCGTATAAATTTTTAGGTGAGAGTCAAAAGGTCATCAATATTCGTTCTCAAGAGGTATCAGAGTTTTGAGAAATTCTACAATAAAGTGAGGTGGCTTATGATGATACACGATATTTCATAATGTGCATTCTTTTTCCTTCAGTAAGTGTGATCGATGTAATTTTATAGTACTTCTAATGCAAATAAAAACGAATATTCATTCGAAGTTTCTCCCTTGTCTCGATTACAAACCCATCAATTCAGTTTTATCATTCATAAACACCTCAGATGCCAGCGCCCTTTACGTTTCAGTCGATTTCCTGTTCTTCTGATTGTTTCCTAAATGTAATTTTTTCACCCTCAGAGATGTTTTCTGATTATTAGAAATAATTTGGAGTGTTTCACAATCTATTTAGAGTACATTTGAGGAAAATGCGTATTTAGCAGTTTTGACAAGGAAGTTTATACAGCCATCAATCAAGTGAAATAGTTTCTAAATAAACACAAAAACGGATGCTATCATCCGTAACTAGTTCACAGTTGACACAACATTTTATTTTTGAAGTCACAGCTAAGATGACAAAAGACTCATCGCAAAATAAAAACAAGTTAATCCAAACACGACAGACAACAGTTCAGGTCGGCGCTCAGGAAACCAAATTTTTTAAAAGAAACATTATGATCAATAAAACTGTGTATATGAGAGACCAGGTAATCTCTATAAATTGTACATCTCAGGATGGTCATGCATTTACCATTTTCTAATAATAAATATCTAATAATCAGAACCTAAGCAATTTTCTTGTCAACGATTTATTACCTTTCAGGGTGATTTTACCCTGGTAAATATGGATAATGATACCACAGGAACCGTCACACCGTGAAAATATTCTATTTCTTATTTTTGATCTGCAGGCTCAAGAGCCACTTTATAGATCAAGATATACAGATAATAATAATATCCGTTTTTTCTCTAATTTTCCAGTAAGTTTCCGAGTGTCTAAAAAAAAAAAAAAACACTTCGCTTTAAACCCTAATATGAAAGAATCGATATTACTATACTTTATTCTGATAATGATTTTTTGTTTTTGTTTTTTCCGAAGTGGAGGTTTCTCACCCCCAGACGTGCTTTCTGAATTTTCAATACATCTGGAAGTATTTTCCAGCTGATTTAAAGTACATTTCTGTAAGTTGCATATCAAATGTTTTCGCCCTCAGTTGGGAGGTTATTAGGATCACTCACTATAATAGTTTGGAATTACCCCTAAACCGGATGTTTTTATCGTAACAAAAAATTACTTTTTTTCTGAAGTTCCTACTACAAATAAAGAAAATTCAGAAATGAAACTCTTCCTAACAAATCCAGACAATCTCCAATCGACATTAATACATTCATACAATGGTCCTACAACCTGCATCTCAACGGAGATGAGGATGAAAGTTATGAAAGACATATAATTACATCTCGGAATTGCTCGAAAAATTTCGGGTGAAAGTCAGAAGCTCATCAATATTCCTTTTCACGAAGAATCACCTCATTGAGATACTTTACCTATGGAAATCTGGCTTACGTGTAACACGATATCATGATGTGCAAATATATACACCTACATTTCTTTTTTCATTCAGTAAGTAATCTCGATGTAATTTTAAACTGCTTCTACTCCAAATAGAAAAGAATATTCATTCGAAGTTTTATGCTTATCTCGATGACCAACATATCAGTTCTAACTTATTGTTATTAAACAACTGGGATGCCATCCTTCTTTACGTGTCAGTCGATTTCTTATTATACTGTATGTTTCCTAAATGTGATTTTTTCACCCTCACAGATCTCCTATGACTTTTTATATTCTTAAGAGTGTTTCACAAATCAAATTTCAGTACGTTTATGGGAAATGCATATTCAGCAATTTCGATAAAAAATATTTCTTACACCCTTCGCTTAAGTAAGATATTTATGAACCACACTCAAAAACGGATGCTATCACCCGTAACTAGTTCCCAGTTGGCACTACCTTTTAGCATTGAAGTCACAGCGAAGATGAATTTTAAAACAATAAAACACAATAGGCTCATTAAAAGTTAAATATCCGGTTCATCTCAACACGACAGACAACTGTCCAGGTCGACGATCCGGCATTCTGATTTTCTTTAAAACCCTTTGTAAACGATAGAACTGCTTATATGAGGAACCAAGCAATGTTCATAAGCTGCATATCTCAGTACGGATATGTATTTTTTTTCTATTATTATGTTCCTAATAATCAATACCTAAACAATTTTCTTGTTACCTCTTTATTGCCGTCCTGACTGATTTTACCGTGGAATATATTGATATTGATATCACACGAATCGTCATTCTCCGAAAATATTCAATTTCTTATATTTGATCAGGAAGCTTAAGACGCCGCTTTGAGGCTCAAGTTATGCAGAAAAAAATAATATCCGTTTTTTCCCTAATTTTCCAATTATATTTAACGTCACTTTAGAAACAAAACTCTATGGGTTTAATAACCCACAAATAAAAGCCTTCTTTATCTATGAATCGATAACATTATACGTAATGCCTCATTTGGCTTTGTTACCGATATTTTCTTCCGAGTCGGTGTTTTCTCACCCACAAAAATGTTTTCTGAATATTAAATGAGGCTGGGAGTGTTTTCCAGCTAATTTACAGTATATCTGAGGAAGTTACATATTTAGTGTTTTCGCCCTTAATTATGCGGTTATTAGCATCAGTCAGCATAATAGTTTTGAATTATCCCTAAAGATTATGGAGCTAACGTGACAAAACAGTTTGACCATTTATTTAGTTATATATTTTTTAATCTGAACTTACCAACACAAATTTTTTTTTATGCAAGGAAGAAGGAACCAAAGGCCACAGGCCTGCATAAATAACTGCTCCTTCCAAGAAAAAGCAAAAACAACACAAAAGAGAGCCAAATTCAAGATCCGCTCAATTCGAGATGCCTGGACACACTGCGTTTGAAAGACTGGAGATCATAGGAATAGGAAATACAGACAGAGGAAGACAGTTCCAGAGTTGACCAGTTGCATAAATAAAAGACTGGGAGTAACAGTTAACTCTTGCATTAGAGAGTTGAACAGAAAAGGGATGAGAGTTTGTTGCTAGACGGGTACTACGTGCTCATCGTAGAGGTGGAGGGATGCAAGCAGACAGTTCAGAGGAACAGTGACCATTGAAGTAGCGATAGAAGAGAGATAAAGTTGCAACAGTGCGGCGAAGAGACAAAGGTTGAAGGGAATCAGTAAGAGGAGGAGAGTTAATGAGACGAAAAGCCTTTGACTCCACCCTATTGAGAAGAGCTGCATGTGGGGAGCCTCCCCACACATGAGAGTTGTTTTCCATACACGGGCTAATAAAACCCGTGTACAAGGTCAACAACTGTGCAGGGGTAAAGAAAGTTCGGAATCGGCTTAGCACACCTAATCTCTTGGAAGCAGATTTCACAAGAGATGTAATATGTTCTTTCCAAGACAAATCCTGAGCTCCATACACGGGCGAATAAAACCCGTGTACAAGGTCAACAACTGTGCAGGGGTAAAGAAAGTACGGAATCGGCTTAGCACACCTAATCTCTTGGAAGCAGATTTCACAAGAGATGTAATATGTTCTTTCCAAGACAAATCCCGAGAGAATGAAACCCCAAGCATGTTCAAGGATGATGCAGGACATAAATGTTCATTATTAAACATTAGTGGGTAATCCTGAGGAAGATTTTGTCGGGTTGATAAGTGTAAGAACTGAGTTTTTGATGCATTAAAAATAACAAGATTATTTTTACCCCAATCAGAGATACGAGCCAAGTCAGACATTAGGTGTGCCATAGCCTCATCCCTTTTTT